>JANHFX010004966.1:39049-57093 GCA_027560015.1 Chloroceryle amazona | reverse complement strand
TTTAATCCCACAACCCAGCCTTCTCCCCTCCCTCCCCCCCGCCCCCCCCTTACAAATATACCCTTTCAACACATTAGGCTTTTCACATTATGTGCTTTCCCTAGGAGATATTCAGATGCCACTGAAGGACTAAAAAAAGCCAGTAAAGCCACCTTTGTGTTCTCAAACCCATTAATGCTTGAGAGCTTTCCCTATCACGCTTGGATGATTCTGCAATCAAACATACTTTCAAGGGTGCTCTGTAAGCAGTGGTTCTAATGGACTTTAACATGAAGCTCCATTAGTAAAATAAATATATAAATAAATTACATGATCTTTATTAAGAGATCAGGATAGAGAAGATAAGCCTTTGATGCAAGCAGGCAAAGCAGGGTAGGTGATGTGATAAGGACGTCTTCAGAATTTCAACAAGGTATGGTTCTCTGCCTTGCTATACCCACATGCTGATTTGTAGTTGGCTGAAGGCAAAACATATTGCTTTGGCTGAGGTCAGCTGCCTTCCCATTACCCCATACTCATCTGAAGAGACAGTGCCATTTGAGTCACATCAATTCTTGTAACAGAATAACCTTCCAGAACTTGAAGGAGAACATTTTTAACATCGACAAAACGTTAAAGAGTTACTGGCAATAATTAGTTCATCAAGAGCCAAGGAGATACATGCTTTAGAGTGTACCTATGTACATCTATGGGAGTGAGACTGACATGTAGTTGAATTTCAAGAGATAGGGAGCATGCCTACCTACATGTACTCAGTGACTTCACCCACGTCACTGATACTTGTAAAAGCAGCCATTGGTGCAGAGCAACTGCACTTCTAAGTCTCATCAACACTGAGCTCTTACACAGCTAAACCTGCCAGGCAACTAAGTCCAATGTGGACAACTCCCCCCAGCCAGCCCCAGGATAGACACCCCCAGAGCCAAGTTTAGATTGTTCATTGCTCAGAAAGGATGGCTGGCCAAAATTATACCTATAAAGTGGTTTGTGGTCCAAATAGGGTTGAAAACAGCCTATGGACTCCATTGAGAAGGACAAGGTGATAGTGACATATGAATGTCAAACTTCATACTGTTTAATTTGGTTCCCCCACTGACAGACTCCTAAAATTAGACATGAACTACAGGCAGTAAGTATATCAGGGCAGTATATCAGAGAGAAACAAGAGCAGAGCTACTCCCAAAGGGAAGATGATCCAGGTAATAAACTCACCGTCAAGGCACATATCCACAGAACCAGACAATTGCAGAGAGCCCTGCTAGCAGCTGTCAGGTAAAGGCAAGGTAAGAAGAAAGGACTGATACTCCCAGGCCTGTTTTAAATGATGCTTCTGGACCTATGCAGAGGGTGTGGGTGGAGGCCCCAGATGATGCTGGTCAGGATGATCAAGACCTATTAGTGCCCTCAGGGACAGGACACTGTAATTATCAAATAATTAAGTCCTCAGATCACAATACTGAGTAACATGTATTCTTAGTAAAGACTGACATTTTATCAGAGGATCCTGGGAAACAGATTAAAAAGGAGTAATTCTTCAATAAGCAGGTGAAATCTAAGATTTGCATCCCATAAAATAATTCATTATTAAATTGATCTCTGGAATGCACAGTGGATTCAATAGCGCTAATCTCTTATGTAATATTTCCCTTTGTCACTGTTAACAGCACTCAAGCAGAGAGTCTCAGCACTTATATTTCAGCAAAGCAGGGCTGCATAGCTGGTTTCTCAGTGAAATAAGGGAGGAATAAAGCTAGCCCTGCCAGGCGCTTCCAAAGATGAAACCGAGAAGCACTGTCATTCTTTACAAACACAGAGCACAGCAGATGAGGTAATGCACTTGTAGAAAACAGGAGGGCAAAAGACTGATTAGAAGCAGGGCTGGAAAACACAGGTGATTTTCTTCCCAAACATGGTCAACACTTTGGTTCCGGTTCCTCCTTTTCTCCTCTAATACCTCATTCTCATTTCTTTCGATAACCCTTAGGTGAGTAGGGAGCATTTCTGATCCCATCTATCAGATACAGTATTTGCCTTCCTGTTCCTCCCTGCACACAGGCATTCTGGAGGCTGTTGTGCAGGTATAACAGAGCAGAATCAGGCCCATAATCTGCTACTTGTCAGAAATCCAAAACATACTTAAAAATAGACATGTTTATTTTAGAAGAAGGTGTTATTCAAATGCACGGTTAATACTCCAGCACAAAAGCTAAAATGTCTCCTTCTGGCCCCTCCTACCCAAGCTTTCCTTTCCAGAGAGACCCCAAGGTACATATTCAAATAAGTAATTTATGACTGAGACATTCAGTATTTAATTGAACCTCATTTAACTGCTTAAAACATTTAAAAGACGATCACAGCAATCACTTGGGAAAAAAAACAAACAACCAAGTTGTAAGAGGTAGGGTGCCAGGCTAAGGAGAATAATTGAAAATTTTTTGGTTCTGAAATCTCCCCTAATAGGATTTCTCACTCAAGTCCTTCTATATGTTCTTATTTGTAAAGCAGAAATTATATAACACAAAAGCAACACATGGTAAATCTGTCATGGTGATACAACATTTTTTAGCAGTGACCTGTGTTTCAAAGGCACTAGTTCTACTGAATGCATTTTAACATAAGCTAATGAATATGGCATTCACATGGATTCATTTGGATAAATTTTACTAATTTGGCTGTAATGAGTTTTCAGATACTTAGTTGGTAAGGATACTTTTTTAAGCAAGAAATTAAAATGCATGACCTTAAATAGAGCCCTCCCATCTGGTTTTCTTCCAAAAGTGTCTCAATTGCCCCTGTCATTAACAACACAATGCTACTCTTTCTTGGGCTTTCCAACAAATATAGTTATGTTCCTGGGAAAATATGGAGAGAAAGAGCTAAGACCAGTCAAATGGCATGAATAGGAGACAGGATTTTGAGCTTTAGGAAATGCTGTTCATTTACTTATGAGGATTATATACACTGTATAAATAATGTAAGATTCTCTAGGAACATTACACAACAGACAATTATATTGCAGGATAGCTGATTAAGACACATGGTACAGACTCCTGCACGATGTTATTACTCAGACCAAAAATGCTAAACTATTTCTCCTTTTCCTTTCATCAGTGTGAATACTACAATACTCTAGAATACTTCCATTAAAGTCGTTAGAGTTTTACAAACCAGAGCTGGCAATTAAACTGGGAAGAGTTTTTACATGGTGACTACATACTTTCTATTCTGCACCAATAGGACAGAAATTATCACTTCAAAGGCTAAGCATCAGATTCTGATCTGAGTTAGAACAAAATGAGTCTGACACAACACGAGACCAGCAAACTACTTACTACAGATTTACACCTACATGAATGAGAGCAAGAATTAGACTTGTATATCAAAGAGTCTGCTACTACATCTTATACACAGCTTGTGCTCCATCTATGCCTTTTGCTTCATATTTGTGATAGAAATTGCATTCATACATCAGGGATATTAGAGAGGATCAACTTTCTCTGCAGTGACTTTTCACCTATGCTCTAGAGTTCCACCTAATCCTGAATGTGCTGACACCTCTGTGAACAGTACAGGGAGACAGAGATCCTGCCTCAAAAAGCTGACAAACTTACTTCATTTAAGGATTTTGTTTTCAAGAGTTGCTTGAAAGAAGTCTCATCTCTCTGCAATACTACTTTATGTATCCAGCTAGAGCTATATATTTGTTTAATGGTTTTATTTCTGGGAAGCAGGGCTAATTCCTCAAAGCATACAGAAGATATCTTGCATTTACCTGCTTCCACCTTGCTTCCCTCCTTCTCCTTCCTCTGCCCCCAACAGTCCCCAGTGGATTGTCTCAGATGGGCTCAGACTGCAGGATGCCCATGGAGACAGTGCACCACATAAGGAACAACTATGATGTGAAAAGCAGGTGATGCTTGGGGGAATCCAAGCATTGACTTCAAGAATGCTTCTGAGCTGCCTCTTCCCTGACTGTCCCGTGACTGGGCTCTGTGGGAGCCTGTTCAGGTTCTGTACACATGTACTTCACCATGGGAAGTGCCCATTTAGAGTGAGAAGGGGTATAAGTGGCAATGGTAGAGACGCCACAGAAGTCTCTCATACGTAGCACAAAAGCTTAGTCATTGTGCCTGAGCACAAACATCTCTGATGTCACAACATGAGGAAAACTCATGAGCTGTGATATTCTTCAGAATGTGTCTTTTTGTACAAATCACCCTTGACAGCATCTTTCTAGACTCCCACAGTGTTCCACAATCCTCGTGAGGCAGGATGATGTCCGAGGGATCCACAGCATTGAACAGACTGCAGTGGTTTTACTGTTCTCATGCTATTCTTTGATCCGTCAGCATCAACTTCTGTTCCTTCCATTCCCATTCTCTCCTGAATGTCATTTGCACAATCAAGTACCACACCAGCCAGATTAAGAATGCCTTCATTGTTTTTCTTCCAATGCCATGAATTGCCCATTCACCTGGCTGGGGTTACCATTGCAATTGTTTCCAAAGAAAACTGCACCCACCTGGCAGCCCAACAGCCTGAGAATTCACAAAGTAACAAGAACTTGTCACCACGAATAAACTGTGGAATGTAGCTTTTTTCTGTGAGGTTTTAATTACAGTTGGTGAGTGTGAAGTTTACAGCTGAGAGATGAGACCATGTGTGATATCAGCAGCATAAGGTGCCAGTATCAGTGACTCTGTCGCTGTTTCCAGACAAAATTTATTTGGAAATTGATTCATCATTTTGAGAGGTCTTGGGAAGTGCATTTATATCCTCCACAGAGTTTTCAGACCACGACGGTTAACATTTACCAACCACAGTCTCCTCAATTTTAACAGATAAAACTTCATTTCCACCCATACTGTTAAAGGTGGATTTAAATCAGCATATTCAAAGGCAGAATTTATTGATGAATCATTTTTGGCTCAGTGTCAGGTTTCTCTTCTAATTAAAAAATTAGTTCTAATATGATTTGATTTCCTAAGGAAACAAGACTTATGCAATTACCCTCACTACATGTGTGTTCTGTATCTGCATTCACATTTTTTTTGGTCTGCCTCTCATAGCTTTTGCACCCATTGGCCAGTTTCAATCAAATTTTACATATTTATGGACACTGAAGTCCTCATGAGGTTTCTGAAAATAGGAAATCAGAAGTATGTGAAAACATCCCAGACCTGGGTCAAAATGTCTTCCCTGCAATCAATATCCACACTACCTGATGGTAACTCATTCATGTCTACACTTGCTTCAGTTATATCTTGAGTGGATGGAGCAGCAGATTAGAGGCAGGCTCAGAAACACAACAGTAAAAATAGCACAATCTTTGTCAAAAATCAACTCCCTGGATCAACCTGTGAGCTTAGTTACCTTTGGTATAAATCATGAGCAAGTTTGTTCATTACAGTGACATCACCTCAGATTTACACTGTCAAAGCAGAAAAACCACGGCCTTGACGTACATTTAGTTACATTTAGCAGCAAGAGTGAGAGGTCCAGTGCAGCAAATTGTTAATATCCAGATTAAGTGCATTGGTTCCCTTAGGACTGCTTGAATAAGGACTGCTCATGGGAAGGTGTGTGAATCTGCAAAGTGATGGAGAGAGCAGAGCCCGTTCTGGTCCACACACCAATCCAATTGTTAGCAGAGATTTTCTCACCATAAAAATTTATTGATACTGGCCAGCATGTAAGAAAGAATGCAAAACAATGTTCAGCTCCCTGAATACTGCAGCACTGGCAGCTATATGTAATAAAAAGATGCTTTTTATTTTTTTACACTAGCAAAATGCTTATGAAGGTCTGTGAGACCATGAACTTTCCTCAATACCATTTAAAGAGGCGCTTTTCAGATTTAATACTGTGCTTTGTGTTCAAAGTGTACGTTTCATTACTGTAAGCAGATATGCTTCTTTCTTTGTGAGATTTTGAGGGAAGAAAATAGATGCAGTTTTCCTTATTAGCCATTCCTTTTCCTTGTCTCTGTGTCAGGCTTGCTGTGAAGAAGACTGTCAGTTCATTTTATCACATGCATCCCAAGACTGCTGCTTTTTTTCTAAAATCCCTGACTCTCTTGTGTCATCACAGCATTCGTGGTCTTGATCTCAGAGCACTTCTTACTGAAATGCATGAATACAGCCTTTCTCTTCCCAACTATGATGGCTACTTCTGCTGTCCCATTACAGCATCAGTGTCAGCATAAATGATTATATATATTTAACCTTTTACAAAGGATGGAGTTTCCACATTTTCAAAGCACCTTTGAACCTGGGCAGCCAACGCTCTCATTATTTAACAGCGTACTGATGTTCTCTATAATGAAATAATGGAATAATTTTCTGTTTGCAAAACCCTCTTTTCCATACAGGCTTCCCTCCACCTTTTTCCTGCTTATGCCTGTGGGCTTGTCTGAGGCCAATTAAGTGAAAAAAGTTCCTCTAAAAGAAACATATTCAGCATTATAGCCATTTTCCTCCTCTTACTTCAAAGACACATTTCTTAGATACGCCCTCAGGCAAAAGGCTTCTGTATTACATGCCAGGAACAAACTCTCCTTTATGCATGGTATATAACTGACCAGACAAACCCAGAACACCCCTTATACAGGAGGTGTATTAACTTGGTAAGACCATATTTATTGTATTCATTTTGATAAGCCTGTAAGCAGGAGTAGTTTGACACAGGTCCCGAGGTGCTGATGTGATTGCTACCTTTTGCCTGGCTAATGCTGCCCAGAGGACCACAGGAGCATGGAAGGGTATGAATAACTCACAGCCCACCTATGCAGTGACTGTATGAACTTCTCACTTCTTCAAGAACTTTCCAGTCAAACACCTATCTATAGTCCTTCTCTCCCTCAAATAGACACATCTCTGGCTCCTATTCTTCTTCCAAGATGCACATTTCAACTTTTTCCCCATATGCTTCCCAATGCCCACAAAGTCTTTCATCTCCATTCTGCCTTTCTCTGCCTTATATCATAGTTTTCTCTTGAGAAAAACCTCTTACAGGTGGGAACCTTCTGAGATGTTTGCTAGTGTTCAGAAACGAGGTGATGTTCTTTGTGTTGGCTTGGATAGAGATTGAGATGGGGTCACAAAGGATGGTCTATGGGAAAAAAGTCATCTTATGGATGAACTACAAAACTGGGGATATAGATGGGCATTGTTATGGAACAAATGATTTTGGGGTAGGAGATTATTGAACTCTTTCACACAAGTCTTAAAACTTTTTGTCAAGTCTTAAAACTTTTGGTCAAAATACGGTTTTGAAATTAAAAAAAAAGAGAAAATATTCAATCAAAAAATGACAAAATTAAAGATTTTGATTTTTGAAAAAATGCACTGCACTGGGGTGGGTGGAAGAGAATGATTCATTGAATTTTATCAGAATCGACAAATAATATTGGTTTGGACTGGGAGATCCAAATTCTCTTTTTCCCTATGACATTACTTCATGATGCTAGGTAGGCTCTTTGGCTTTTCCCTGCTTACCTCTGAAATGGTGCTAACAAAGCTTCTCTACCCACATGTTAAAATTAATTATTATTTATAGCACATGCTGATACTCCAAAGACAAGTAGTTCAAAAAGTGAAGTATCTTTGTTTTGTTAATCCAGGACACTGAACATTCACTTAATTTAATCTACATAAATTAAGGAAGGAAGAAATGATGTGAGGAAAAAAGAACTCCATCCTTTTAGTCCAACCTACTTTGTCCTACAGCACATAGCGAAGGGTGAGATACTTCATTTCACTGAGGCAAATTGCTGGAAAGAAGAAAACATCATAGTACTATCTGTTAAAAATCTGTTTCCTCTTACCCAAGACATAAATCTCACTGTTGACTACAGCTGTGCTGAAGCGGTATTTGGAGTACTTCATTGAGGCAACTTCTGTCCATTTGTCTTGGCCTGGGTCATACCGAAACGTTCTGTTACTTAATCGATCCGGCTCATCGTCAGGCAGATCCATCTGTATGAGATATGACAGCCATATAGTAATACAACATTTGGAGCCCTCTGCACATGCCTGCATGCAATTAATCACAGCAGACAACTGAGCTGATAACTAACATAAACACATCAATTATAGCTGCAAAGTGATTCATACTCACTAGTGTTTAACAGCACCCATGGCTTGGGGCGGGGAGTACACTGCTGAAGGCAAATGAACAAAAAGTCATCTACATTCTGCAACAATAATCTGAGGAGATGGGTAATAACAATACGTTCATGGGCCTCGCTCTGTCAGAACGTACCTCTTTCACAAGGCTGCTGTGAAGTCCTAATAATAATAGAGGAAAAAACAATCTACGTGACATTTTTTTATTCCTGCTAAAAGTTGAAATCTATTCCCACTGTTAGTCAAACCGTTCCATGGGTTTCAGTGAGGTACTTTGCTTTCTTAGGCCTGTGTATATATATATAACTTATTCTCAAGTCATTTGCATGTTTACTTAGCCTAACCAGAGTAATGTTGTTTAGCTGCTGTAACTTCTCCTTCAATAGTTTTCAAAATAACATCCTAATCCCACACTATATCTTTGCTGCCATAATACTCTTTTTATACTCACTCCTACTCCTGTTCTCCCTGATCTTCTTCCCTTTTCTTTGCCTGACTTGTATGACACAGGAAATTCAGATAATGTTTTCTGGCTATGACACCCTTGAATGTAAGCTGTAGGCTGTGGGAGAAAGATCCTGAAATATTTTGGGATGAAAATTTTCACGTAGAGACAGTAATAGAGAACTACCTTGCTTACTTGTGATGGTGTTATATGAGCTCTTGCTTTGCTTGTTATTTTTCATTCCCAGAAAACCTTTCCAACACTAATGTCATGGACAAGACAGTAGGCAAACTAGAAAGTAAATAAGTTGCCCCTTAATTACTGTAAGTGCCCAAGGGTATGCTCTTTCTCTGTTTCAGTGAAAGACGGGTAAGCTGTGTATTTTCAACATAGATTAAGCATATACTTAGGAGCAGGAACCTTTTGACATGCTGTAAATTCACATCCTAACTCATTTTTGTAGCAATGTTGTCCTCAGAGCTCACCCTCTGCTCTTTATGTACAGAAAACATAACACCCAGCATCCCTTCTCTCTGTCTCAGGGGTCTGAAACCTTCCTCTGAGCCTCACCAAATGCTTTCTTCCATTTTAAGAGGTCCCAGTTACCAAGGCTAGAGTTGTTGGGGTTTTCAACTCCACTGGCATCAGTGAGGCTAGACCAATGCTGAGCCCAAGCAATGCTGCTGAGAGTCAAGCCCTTGCCCTCCTAAGCTGTCATTTTATGTCCTGGCTTGACTTTTGTCTTGTCTTGTTTCAATTGCAAAGCCTGAGTGGGAAGGGAACATATATTTATCTCTGTCCTGTAATGGCCACATGCATTTACGGCCCTCTATCAATGCTGCATCGTCACCATTTGTTCAGGACTGACAGAACATTCAGTGCTGCTCAAGCACAGGCACAACTCCTGGCTTGATGAAGCAATTTGCTTTCGCAGTGCAGCTGTGGTAGCTCCACATATACAATCACCAAATCCAACAGGTGAATGTGGGAGATACATGGTATCAGAATAATTCAGCACTTCACCATGCTGGTCTTAAAGCACTTTATTTGAGAGCTTTAGCTAATTTCTTCAGATCTGTTCAGGCAGACCCTAATCTTACAAAGCTATGTTTTTTAACCAATTGTTGTTAATTTGCTCATCTCATGCATATTTATATATAACTCAGATGCCCATGTATTGTTACTGATAGCACTGGTCAGCAGCTACCCACTTCAGGTGTTTTCACCTGAACACTTTAACAATTTTTTTAAAGAAACATTCTTGGCTCAATACTTCTGACTTGTGCTTCAAAGCCACTTTTCCTCTTAGTCTGTTCTAGGGAACTATTAAAAAAGACAAAGCTGGTTGTCAGACTTCAGTGTCTTTGTGATATAACAAATCTTTCAGTTCAAGGTGGTTTTTTTGTTTCCATGTTAAGTGTTTTTATCTTTTAATTCTCTAAATTCTCACGGTATCCCTGCTCACTTTTTCCAGTACTAGAAACACTCTCTGATCTTTCTGTTGTCTCCTCTGGGGACTCCTGCACTCAAATATTCTAAGAGGTGGAAATCTTGTTTGCTGAATGCATCTCTCTTTTAAATACTTTAAACAATAATTTATTTCAAGAGAACACAAGCCAATGAGATGTGATGACAGTCTGAATGTATTGCTATTGACAATAAGGATTACAGATGTTCTACGTCATTGCCAAGTAAATGTGGGGCTTTACCTTGAATGTTCAAATTTAAATTGCACTGAGCAGTAAATAAGAAGGGACTATGCTCTTTAAGATCTTTCACCCTGGAAGCAACTGGAGAGAGCAAGCACTGTCCTGACATCCATCATTCTCGCAGCATAGCTCTATATATTCCCTGTACTACTGAATATGTTATCTATGGTCCTGCTGAAAATTCCCATTAAAACTTTACATGGCCAAGCAATACAATTGAAACAAATAAATGGGTTGATTAAGGCAATCTGTTTTCCAGATAATGCTTTGATTTTTCATTTAAAATATAATGAAAATCAAATAAATGAACTTCAGTTAACCAAGAAAATTTTCTGAGAAATTGAGGCAAACAAATTCAGATATAAATCTGTCCCTGAAATGTATCTGTGTACATGCTTTTCAAAGACAGGGCTCAGTTAAGGGCCCCTGTATGATTTAAATACCATCATTTACTAATAGCTAGAAAAAGAGGATGGTACATTAAGGTAAGGCTGATGTTAATCCATTTTTTACAGACCATCATGAAAAAACAGTGCCAAATAAGTATTTAATATTAACCTAGTTATTTAGAGGTTTTTTTTTGTTGTGGTTTTTTTTTTTTTTTTAAAGTGTTTAACCCAATAGCTATTTAAAATGGAACCCACATTGACACAGGAGAAGTATTTTAAACTCTTGCTCCCTGTGCACATTTCTCTGAAATAGCTGCCCTTCCTGAAGATGGTATTTACAGAGAGGATGTTATAAGATGGATATTATTCCTCTTCACCCCATTTGTTTTTCCTACAAAAGATGTTTAATCAGAAGAATGTGAGCAATATATTCTCTGTTATCTCTGATGTACTTTTCCTATGCAAGAAGCACTACAAATTATACATCATATAAACCAAGCATAGCTCTGTTTGTTAGTAAAGAAACAAATCAAAACAACTGGCACATTTAACCTGCGGTGTCCAGCCACCCAGCACATAGAGCTTGTTCTTCACCGTCACCACCACATGGCAGGCTAATGGTACTGGTAGAGGTGCCGTGCTTCTCCAGGTGCCTTGCTCCATAGAATACTTCTCCACACAGTTTGTGACCAGATACTGATTTTTCACTTTCATTTGCCCTCCTATTACATAGAGATCGTTATGGAGAGTGCCCAGTGCATAGAGTTCACGGAACTCAGTGGTGCACAGGCTGTGCCAAAACTGGTTTCCTCGCTGGTGGTATCTGTAGGAAAATCCAAAGTTTTAAATGCCCTAGTTCACTGATGTCCCATCATCTTGTTTTGAAATGTTACCCCCTTCATTGTCAATGTTTATTCAGACAATAGCACAATGACAAGAAGAACTTTCTCCTTCCCAGAGAAGTCATAACACTGAGCCCAGTGTTTGCAAGATCAAGAATTTTTAGTATGAGGCAACCTAGGCATCCTTTCAAAGGCATTGACCCTAATTAAGGTAAGATGTTCCTTATTTCTGCATATACTGTTCAATCACAGTTTCCACTGAAGTTAGTGGGAAGAGCAAGAGCTCAGCACTGCTGAAAATAAGGTCCCTTTATCTGCCTTGGTATGGATTTACTTCCTTAAATTTAGACATCTGTATTTGAAAATGCTGTGACCATGTTTTAAATTTATCTTTAATCCAGAAAATGTCTGGTTTTCTCTAAAATGGATGCAACTTAAAAAGACATGAGGTTTTAAGGCTACCAATCATTATCCTTTAGTCTCTGAAGTACTAGCAGCATCATCAACAGAGATGTGTGTTTCCTCTGTCTTATTGGACTCCTTGGGTCATTTGCTTGTCTCATTTCCCCTTGCTAATGACCTAGAAAAGAGCATCCTAGGAAAGCATTGAGGTTTGAGTGAAGCAAATATAAAGTGTAGGATTTAAACAAACTCATTTACACAGAGATGCCACTTTTCAGAAGAGACTGCATCAAGGTTTGGTTGTGTGTATATAATTCAGTGCTATGAAGATAAACTGTGACATATTGATTAATTGAAATCTCTGGGAAAACTTTTGAGTAAAGAATGCTTTGTCTAATAGTCTTTTTTTTTTCCCCAGAAACATTATTTGCATTATTTGGATTTAAAATTTGTAAATAATTAGGGATTTTCTGTCAAGAGAGTACACACCTATAAATTTCGATGTTCCTGGTCTTTTGTCTAGACATTTTGGCAGCACTTGCCTCACCTGCCACAATAATATCATTTTTCTCAGTGACGACACCAGTGCAAACACATCCTAAACCCTCTCCATACTTAGGAGAGGAAATGAAGTAAGTCTTTTGTGTCACAGGAGCATAACAAAAACTGGCATCTGCATAGCTACCATGTCTTGACCTAATGCCGAGTGAATTGTTGCCGATGCAGAGTAAGAGATCAGTAGTCTCCATGCCGTATCGCAGGCTGTGAGAAGGGTGGCTGGATAGTCTGATGGCTTTCAGTGCTTCCTCAAACATATCATTGCATTCTGAATTGCACAGGATCATTGTGTTCCTTTTCCGGGCTTCCATGAGAAAAGAAGGGCTGACAAGCACCAGTCTTACTTGCTTCAGGAGCTCAATAAGGTGCTCTACACGTGACTTTCTGCTGTGCTTTACCCATCTAATGACAAGGTCCAGAATACTCTCCTCCCTGGAAATATTCAGATCATCTGATTTTATGAGAGTCAACAGCTGCTGGAATTCAATCTCCAATATTTCTTCCTGTAAGCTGACCTCAGCAAAATGCTGATATAAGTATTTCCTCGCTTGATCAGATAAATCCTCTGCCCCAATGTGGTTTGAAAAGTAGTAGATGCCCACACAGTTGGAAGCATCCATATGGTCCATCATGTACCTTTGACACATATTGAAAACATCTTCCATCTGCATGAAATAGGCAGCAAGCGCAACGGTCTGCACATTCTGATTAGTGAGGTGCAAATCTGCACTGTACATGTAATCGATTATTACGGACACACTCTCTGCAGAGATGTCATACAGTACCACTTCTCTCTGTGTGCATTCAACCAAGCCACAGGTAAACATGGCTTTGAAATAGGGACTGAAGGCAGCCAGCACCACCTTATGGCAGGGGAATTTCTCACCTTCTGCAACTAGGACAACATCAATTATCTCTGCTGATTCTTTCATTCTCTTTACTTGTTCCAATAAAGTCACGCTATGGCGCTGCCTTCTCTCCTCAGCCTTATGATCCATGGTTCCTGATCCAAACTTCCTGAGTTTAAATCTCCTCAGAATTCAGGGTCCTCATCAGGAATGTTTCTAGAGGTAGAAGTATAACATTATCCAATAAGAACAAATGCATACTGCTGTTAATATCTAGTCATTCTGTAAGATGTGATATAAATCAGTAATGCATGAAAAGCATGTAAAATTATGGTCAGGTCTCAGGCTGAAGGTCTCCAAGACACAAGAAAAGAAAATAACAATTCAAGTGATATTCGATATTCAATATCCCACTCCCAACCAGTTTTGTGATTTAAAGAACATCACAGACTTCCCTTCAAAACAGTCTTTTCCAGCTGTGTTCTCTCTCCTTTCCCTGATCCTAAGCCTATCAAAATAAAGGGAAAGATTTCCACTGACTTTAATAAACTCTAGATAAGGCACTTAGTCCTTCAGCTATTCAAGTTTTGTCTCTCACATGCACCTGAAGGACATTAGACGCTGAAAGTACATTGTATTTTCAATAGTCCATTCAGTTAGGCAGATACATGGGGGTAGTGACTTTTCAGTGCTCACAGCTCCTCCCAAACTAGAAGTTATGCCTGAGCAGAAACTTCAGAAAAGGGTTTTATGAGACTGAAAAAAAAGGTGGAAAAACATTAGACCTCTCCTTTTTCTTTTTTTTTTTCTCTCTCTCACAGTGATTTACACCTTAGTAAAGCATGTGCAAAATAAAGCCAGCAGTGTAACTCAGTTCACTGGCATGGTACAGAGGCATAAGTGTACATGTGGATGTTTAATATGGTGCCTTATCACCAGCTTTGGGTACTAATTCGCAGAATGGTTTTCCTTCAAAACTCCCGTGCTTACACCCTTGCAAAGCAGTTAGGAACCTGCTGCCTCGCTAATCTATCGACAGCTTTGTCTCTGCTCCATCACACCCCACCTTACCAGTACCTCTCTCCCCAGGCTTCAAGCTGAGAGAGTCAAGACAATGTTGTGGGCAGAGACAGTTTCCACCCCTGAAGTATGGTGGAGGAATTGGAAGGAAGCAACTTGGTCTAGTGGGCCACATTATTTACTCTTTCAGACAATGTGGGTCACTGGTTTTTACGGAGTTGCTACTAGTTTGCTTTTGGATAATCATAAGTAAATACAGGCAAGCTTTTGAACTGCCATTCTGCTTCTCAACAGGATGTTAACGTGCTGCAGATTCACAAAGTTTTGGTTCCACTTACTGTAACCTCAGATGGGATTTTTAGTTAGATTATAATTTTTCACATACTCTCTCCAGTATTATTTGTGGGGAAAACACAACAACTTCAGGGTCCCATTTCCATTTGTAAGGGTTTTTTTTTGTTTGGGTTTGTTTTTATTTTGTTTTGTTTTGTTTTTGTGGGGTGTCTTTTACTGAACCTCTCAGTCTTTCAGATCAGCAAGATGCAGAATATCAAGTACAGTGGCAGAGCTGTCATTGGGAGAATTATATTTACCCATCATTTGAAGGATACCAGTCCTTAACATAGCTTTTGTTTCTAATGCAGTAATGAGATGGTTCTGTTGTGGAAATGTATTAAGGACTTATGTCATGAATCACCAATGCACACACAAGTCCTAAGTCTGTGGTATAACTATGTTTAAAACACATTGTAAACATGCTATAAATTGCTTAATGGGACTATTCAAATGAGTAACATCCCTCACCATCTTAAATATTTGCAAGGTCAGGGTCTTGTATGACAGATTGAAATACTTTCCTCAAATCCTGGAAGCACAAGCTGTAGTCTTAGTTTCATTACAGAAATATGTATCAACATTAAAAAAAGATTGCATTAAATATTTTTTGAAAAAAAAACAAACAAACAAACTTGAGGTGGATTTCAAAGCAGTCCAGATTTCTCTACATATCCAGATAAATAGATTTTAAAAGATATTATAGTTATTTCCCAGGTGAAACGGAAATCTACAGCTACATAATTAATTTCAGACCTACTCATTTAGCTGTTTGGTTGTTTTTGGAGGTAGTCATCATTCTGCTTTAGCAAATTACATAGATTCCTTACTTTGAATGCTAAATTAAAAGCCAGGCATGCTTGAAGACCAGTATTTCCTTGATTTTATCAACTCTG
The DNA here is from genome assembly GCA_027560015.1 of Chloroceryle amazona. Taxonomy (NCBI): domain Eukaryota; kingdom Metazoa; phylum Chordata; class Aves; order Coraciiformes; family Cerylidae; genus Chloroceryle; species Chloroceryle amazona. The sequence goes on along the minus strand of JANHFX010004966.1, from coordinate 41,525 downwards.
TCCATATACCAAATCTGGAACTAGAAGCAAGACATGAGAAATTCATCTAGGTTATTACCAGATTTTAAAAATTGTTTTGAAAGACAAAACATTAACTTCATAATCTGAATGTGGGCCAAGCTATGAGCTCTTCTTACAGTACTTCTAAGAATTAAAGGCATTAAGTTTAATACAAAAAAAAAAAAAAAGGCAATAGTACTTCCAAAACCTACACTTTTAATTTTTTAAAAAATTTTTACTGGCTACATTGAAATTAAATACTTCATTTGAGAAATCATTGAAATTAATCCTGTACTGTTTGCCTCTGGAAGAGTCTTTACAGTCAGTAGAAGATTTATGAGATAGAAAATGTTCTCTTTTTTAATCCCACATAATTAGATGGCCAGATTATTGTTTTCCTCTTGTGATATTTTATCACCTTGTAAAATTTAATCTTCACTGCATTTTGATAAATGAACCACACCATATCTCAAAGATCATGTATTGTAAGCATTCATTTCTTAGAGCAGACTAGCCATAGTGTCTTTAACCAGGTTGTTCACTCTCCAACTAGATGAAAGCCTGAGCTACCACCAAGACCCCAGTGCTTGTTAACATCTAACCAGGGACTTTTCTTCAAAATTATCAACTTCTCTTCTTTCTCTTTTATGATGTCATCTTTCACACACCCTCCAGCTTTTCCATAATGGACAAAATATGAATTTTTAATCTGAAGAACAAGTGAGATGATTAAACATCATCCTCTTTCCCAAACTTTTGTACAGATCAGGAAGAAGCAGGTTGTAGAACTAAGTTATGATTTCACTTCCTTCTCTGGTCACCTTTAGCTTTTCTTTCACTGTTAATTTAGCTTCCTTAAGAGAAATACTTTGATTACACTGTTCAGCATATTTGTGAATTTCTGTCTTCATTTAGCAGTGATTAGAATCTGGCAGAACATGCTCAGAGCCATTTCCTCTTTCATTAAGACACTAGCAATAGGAATCTTAAAGAACAACATAGTTCATGCCTTTTATGTACTACTTTAGACTCAAATTATCTGATGGATAAAGCAGATAAAGCACTACAGATCTGCATCCACAGCTATAGGCAAGGCTTGGTTACCTTACACTTTCAAGAGACAATATTTGCATTTCCTCATAAGAATTCACCTTCATCTCCTTCCTTTGATAGCACACCAGGCTCCTGACTGAACTGTACTCAGTAAAATCATCCTGTTGACTTGTATGTAAGTCTACTTTCTCAATTCTACAGCTGAGGAAAATGAAGCTAAAAGGGTAAAAAAACCCAAAACCAACCAGGATTAAAACCCAGGGGTGAAATACTTTCATTAACATCAGAAATCCATCCCTTTGCATTAGTTACAAACTTGTCACTGCCCTCCTGGTTTTTAGCAGTGTTTTGGTGAGGTCATTGAAAGGATGTTAATATTCTCCTTTAAATCACTGGAAATACTATTAAAAGGTAATAATGGAATGGTGCTGCTTTGCTTTCCCCTCTGGGTTACAGAGGAAAAAGGATAGTACATTGATATTTAAAGAAAGGATAAATGTGCTACAAATAAATTTGCAGTGAGACACTATGCTGAGATTGTGCCAGAGGCTGGGTTGTCATTATAAAACCTTCAGTGCAAGGCTCAAAATCCTTTTTGATGTCACCAGGAGCTAAAATCAGAGTAATTTCCTTATGCAGTTTTTGGATATTTTTTATTCCTATCGTGAAAAATGGATTCAGGTGCAAACCTTCATTCTATGTTACTTTATTTCAGAGCCAGGATGTTAATTTTCCTCCAATTCTGGCTGCTACTTGAATTTTTATATCAGATGTTTTGTTAGTCTAATTTCACTTTTATTTTTTGTCTTTGTGTCATGAACCTTATGAAGAATCATATATAATTTTATGCAGGAGCTACAGCATAAGTTTTGCAAGGCAGTAGGGTGCTGCATGAGCAGTTCAAAACATAAATAAGCACACTGCTGTGAGCTCAGCTCTACAGCTTTTATGAGGCTATCAAACTATAAATAAATGCTGTCTTCAATTCTCAGTTACACTGCAGCCTCTTTGAACTGTCCCAGTGCAAAGGGACTGCAAACCAGATGGAAGTGTCTCATCAGGAATTTCCCTTAAGCTCTCAAAAAAAACCTACCTTGTAATTAGTCATTATTTTGTCTGTATTTTTGTCTGGGACATAGATTTTTCTTGTCTTTTCCCCAGGTCCCAAGGAATCTCCTCTTTCCTGTGCCATGGTGGGAGGGTGGGAGCTGCGGGACCTGGCCCAGAAGAGGTCACAGCACCCAGCATGGGGCAGTGCAAGGGGCACCTCCTGCATCCCCCTCTTCCTCCTCTGCTTGTGTTTTTTTTTTTTTTTTTTGCGTTAATGGTGTTTTCCTTCTTTCTGCCTGCCCCCCTTCCGTTGCTGAGAGGATCAGATTGCCTTCACATCAAAGAACCAGTGCCTCTGCCTATGTATTATTTG
>JANHFX010004966.1:0-38949 GCA_027560015.1 Chloroceryle amazona | reverse complement strand
TCCTGCATCCCCCTCTTCCTCCTCTGCTTGGGTTTTTTTTTTTCTTCTTTGCCTTAATGAGGCTGCCCTGTCTTCAGCCTGCCTCCCTTCAGGTGCTGAAAGGATCAGAGTTCAGTCACATCAAAGAACCAGTGCCTCTGCCTATGAATTATTTGTGCTTCCTTTGTTATCAGTAAGCTGAGAAGCAAATCTGTTAATTGTATGCATTATGACATTTGGCTGACAGCCACAGCGAGGTAGAAATCAGTACCCAGATGATGATAATGTTATAATCTCAGGGTTTAATTATGAAGGCTCTGCTGGCATTTAAGATCAAGATTTTAAATCGTGCAAGAGATCCTGCAGTGCTCTAGAAGGGCAAAGAATAATGCTAATCTTGATATAGGGAAAAGATATAATAAGATATAGAAAGGAAGCTTCCGGGGAATTACAGATATTCCTCTATCCATAGGGTAATAGGGACTATTCTCTTAATTCTGATACCTGGAAACATGCTGGATGAAATTGTTACATCATGGAATTATAAGAATTTAGAAGGTAATAAACTGATAAAAGCAGCGATAGCACCCATTTATCAAGAACAAATTGTGTCAATCCAATCTAATTTTCTTTTTTTTTTTTTTCTCCCAGGGATAATAAGGGATAAATTAGATACTTTGTCTTGAGTGAAGTTACTGATATGGACCTACATGATATCATTAGAAACAAATTGTGATGAAATTAACTGATTAAATCAACATAAGTTAGCTGCCCAACTGGATGAAAAGACAGATTCAAAGAATAGCTATTGCTGGTCAGACTGGGAAGCATTTCTACTCTGTGGCTAGAAATGTGTGCTGAAAGGTCACTCACTGTTTCAGGGAACACTTTCTCTCATTCACTTAGATATTAATTCTTGAATTAATTTCACCCATTCTGTCCAAATAAAATACACAAACTTGTGGCAGAGCATGAAGTGGGAGAACATCTGATTCTCTGGAGGAAATTTATGCCTATATGGTTTGAGAGGGCATGCAGGTAAGTATCACCAATAAGAAATGATTCTCTGTAACAATTAAACATTTAGCATTTGGATATGTCTCAAGTATCACCATAACTGCTAGCAGTCAGGGTACCTTGGCTGAAGTTTTACAGATTCTATCAGTTGCTAGTTCCTTGGAGATTTAGGATTTTCATGTTTTCAAAGGCATCTAGTTAAGTTAAATGTCTAAACTCTACTTAAGTTCACTGTGCAGCTTAGGAACTGAAGTATCTGCATCAATTCAAGGCAAAACTTCAGCCTTAATTTGCTTAGGCAGTTTTAAAATGTTTGCCAGACAACATGATCCTGTCGGAGAAAGACTTTCCCTTGCTCAGCCCTATCAATCTCCCAGGATCAATCCCGTATCAGGTACATTAAGTGATCTGAACTGATTTATTGCTGGCAAGGAAGAGGGAATTTTGAGGTTTTGAAACTGTGAACACAACAAATCATTAGCCTAAGATAAGTAGGCTATGATAAAGTATGACAATCCTTCTGAGAGGGATTTTGACTATTTTTCTCCCTCAGTCTCCGCAGGACCTTGTTTATTTTCATGTGCCATCTGATACTGAGGAGTCTGAGTCGAGGCAGTCTGAGGTCTCATGATAGTTGAGCACGGGCCAGCTCCTTCTGGACTTGTGCTGTTTAGGCATGTTTGGGGAAGACTTCTTAGCCAGTTAGTCTGCCAGTGGTGTAAAAGGAGGTTCTTGGTGCAGAAAGATAGGCTGCTGACCTACAAGCTGCTACTATAGAAGTAGACAGTTGTGGCACTGCTGTGTTCCCCTTTCTGCATGGCTTTATCCCTGCTGCTGAAAGCATCCCCTTGCCAGCAGAGACTGTAGTCCTGCCCACTCAGACTGCTACAGCCAGATTGTCCTTTCTGCAGTGGCTTGTTTTCTCTCTCATTTCACTGCTCTTAATTTAAAATAAAAAGAAAATGGGACTTAATAGGGTTCTTTGGGCTACTAACAGTAAGATTTTAAGCAGACTGCAAAGCTTCAGAAATTTTGTTTGGGAGCACATTTGACCATTGGAGACCTGGAGATGCTTTGATCAGTTTTCAAAGGCTTTGGATAGTTTGATTCTGGAAAGATTTGACAGTTTGAGCTCCGTTTACTGCCAAGACAGAGGCCTAGATGTGGGATTGGATTAATATTGATCCTATCTCAGCAAATACCAGGATTTTTTTTTTTCTTTAAACTGTTATAGATCCATGAAAAATATCAAAGCAGCTGAAAATGAAAAACCCCATGGGCCATCTTTTCAAATATGCCTTCACCTGACCTTAATCTTACTCTGATTCAAAGCTCAGTGAAGTCACTCAAAAGAATTCCACCATTTAAGTAGAAGATGGATGTGGCTCTGTTCACAAACAAATGCCTATAAACAAATCACAGTCTGAGCCAATTATGTGCTTTAATTGCACGAGAATAATAGAAGCTAAATATATACATGCAGAGCCCATTTCCTTTACCATTCACATGTGCAGAACATTTTTCTTGCATATCAAAACTAATTGAAATGGCAAAGTGCTCATTCACAGAAGGAAGATGCACAAGTCTTTTACATCTCCAGTGACAAATGCCAGCAGAAGGAAAATGTATTTCTAAAATGTATTTCAGTAGCTCTTTCAACAGCCTGGTAAAGGTCTTAGAGGTTTCTCTTTCTGCATTTGTCTAAACATATGAGTATAGGAAAGGCTTATTTTCTGAAACAATTATATTGTACAGTGCAGATTGGACTGTCTTGCAATTAAAAAAACATAATTTAACAACTTAGTGCACACTAGGCACTATTTGAATTTTTAAAACAGAGAAGATTGTGAACTCTAATTGCTAATACTTACAGAAGACTGAGATATCCATTTGGTGAGCAAATGTTAATATGTAAAAGCTTTAATATCCCTGTCACTCAGCAGTGAAATTAAAATAAATTGCACGCTGTAAACCCTTATAACTTGACATCGGCATCCCATCAGTTACTGTTTGAATCCAGCCTTCCCCATAAATTTCTCTAGCTTTCAATCACTACCAAGCAAATATCTGGGTATGTCCACATCCACAGAAAAGAAAATTCATAGCAACACAGCACCACCTCCAAAACGGCCTCTACGCTCACACACATGTTCAATACCTACTGAAACCGCAGTCCCCACTGAACCCTTATATTAAAGATGTTCATCTTCTTGATGGTAAGGATCAGTCCCAGGCACACATAGATACCTTGATGGGAGAAGCAAGGGTTTCTCTGAGCTCATTTACTGGAAGCAAGTCTAGATGTTTGCAGTCTTGTGAAGTACACAAAGCCTTCTCCACACAGATCTCAGACACTGAAATTTCTTCATCTACAGGTTGATCCTATTTCCACACTGCTGCAAATACCATATAGCTACAAACAGCCTCCAAGTTTGGTATTTCTCAGGGCTTGCCATCCTAACTTTGTAATTAATCTTTTGTATTTCCTTTATGAACTAGACAGCAGGCACTGTAAGGGACTGAGAGGGCTTCAGCTTTGGCACCAACAATAGGTCCTACAGCCTCTTCCCCATGGAGCTGCCCTGCAGCTGACCCTGCATCACTGTGTATAGACCCCTCTCCAGCATCTGTAAGGGTTCCCGAATACCCACATTCCAGTACCCCTGCCCACAAATTTCCCACACACCCAGCAACCCAAAGCAGCCTGACCCTGGCATTTCCACCTTGCCCATCTGTCTCAGTGCCAAACTCCCTACTCTGAGGGAGGAAAGGATTTAAATGTACCTTTCTGATGCTGGGAGCAGTGAGTGTCTGTGAGAACACATGATAGAGAGAGCAGATCTCATATAGCAACATGGGGCTTCTGGTGAGCAGTGAGGTGCCAGGGCTATAAATAGACCATGCTGGACTCCTGACTGGGATGAGAAGCTGCTTTAATGTCATGCAAAGGGGCACATTAGGACACAGCCAACCAGCACCACTGCTGCTCTCCTCCTCCCTGCCCATGTGTTGTCTGGCCCACTGCCTGCCAGACTCAGCATTAAAAAGCAGCGGGCTCCTCTGTGGGATGGCACAGCCACTACTTGTGTCAGTGGCCCACCTAAAGAATGATCTCTCCCCCACAGACCTTGCCACAGGCACAGGGCCAGGCACATGTATATTGTGCTGTTTCTGGGCAGCTGGAACAGTTCCAGTGTAGGTGATGATGGTCGGAATGACTCCCACCTACCACTGAGGTCAGGGTACCGAGCCAGACAAGATGCTGTCAGTAGTTAACCCTATCCAAGTCACTCTTAAAACCAAGGCCACCGTCTTTGCAACCAAGAGGAATTTCCTCAAACTGTTTCTCCTGCCCTTGTTAGGCTGCTAAGAGGTGAAGTTATGCAAAAAAAAAAAAAAAAAAATTCAATCAGGATTCCTGACTAAATATAAGTGTTATCTGTATCTCTTAATCAGACATAAGACCTGACTATCCTGTTTGTGTTGATGTAAATCAGAAACAGATCCACTAAATTAGTCCAGAATAGTGGGGCCACATATCAGCTGCAGATCTTGTACTCTGTAAATTAAAGGGGAACAGAGAGGGCCATAATACACTATTTATATCTCCATATGTTTAAGTAAAGATGGAAAAAAGATTAAGCAAAATTTAGGGTTATGAATGATTAATGTTGATACTATACTTTTAGTTGAAAAAGTATTATAAAGGAGTTTTCAGAATGTCCTTTTTTAAATAGCATTAATTTATTTCTTTGCTGTACTAATTGGTTGATTGATCATAATAGCTTCTGACAAAATTGAAAATCAAATGTATTTCCTTATCTAGATTTTTAGTCTGATGGTTTTAATGTAGAATTTTTCCAAAAGCCATAGAGGGAGTATTCAGGAATATTCAACTTTTAATAATGGTTTGTTGGTTTTAGGGAGAAAATTAAGATGTACATCATTTTAAAAAGCATGTTTCATGCCATCTGCAAACAAAAGTAGAAAAAAAAAATCAAAGTGATTGTTTACTCCTGTCAGAAAATTCAGTAGTTCAGATTACAAAGATATATATTGCCTGAACTCCCAGATTAAAAGCTCAGCTTTATCTTAGAAATAAAAGTATGCAATCTGATACTGTAGTTTTCACAGAAGCCAAGATGGAACAGTGAACTAATGAAACGCCACAGCTGTGATAAAAGCAAACCATGTCCCCTAAAATGCCTTGTTTTTCTGTTACATGGAACAACTTATAGTATGGTGATGGTTAACATGACATGCTTATGTACTGAATATTATTTATATTTAACCACTCCACTATCACAATGATAATCATGTTTCCTTTCTGTGTTTTTAAGCTAATTTCTATAATGAGCCAGTTTCACAAAAACCAGCAACATTTTTAAGATTAATTTCTTTTTATTGCTCATGAAACTCTAAATATCTCCCTTGCACTTCACTGAATTAACCAGAACACCCCATCTTGCAGTGGAGCAACCACTAAGCAACTTTCAGCAGCACTTTGTAATTAGTCAAACAGTAACACGGCAGCGAGTCAGGTCCCCAATATTTTTGCTAGCATTAAAAGCCTTCTCTACTGTAAGCCAAACCTGTTTTCACCTTCATGTAATTAAGTCACAATCCTTTCATTCTGATATCGTGATCTGTTGTCATGGTGATTTTAATTATAAAAATGAATGGCTAGGAAGCAGGCAAGGACAGGAGTTTTAGCTGAACTTTGTTGAGTTACAAGAATATCTGTGGCAATGCAACATATGGGTGATCTTTTAACACTGTGTATTTTAAAACAATAAGAAGTAGGTGTCAGAGACAGAAGAAACATTTGATGTGAATATATATCAGTGTTTAGGAAATGTGTGGAATTTAATGTGTTAGAACTTTTTTTGCATGGCACTGGTCATACAGTACATTCCGGTGTTGCACAAAGACACTCCTTTCTAAATCTCAGCTGCTTCACTGATTAGAAGAAGGCTGACCAGTTTCCAAGAGTGTGTTTTTCCGAGTACAGACTTTGGGAACAGCTACACAACATTTAGAATCATAGAATCATTTCTGATGGAAGACCAACATAAATGTTGATCATTGAGTGAAGCAATTACCCCAGCACTGCCAAGTCCACCACTAAACCATATCACTGAGCACCAAAGCTATATGGCATTTGAGTACCTCCAGGGATCGTGATTCCATTTCCCCAGGCAGCCTGTTCCAAGGCTTGCCAACCCTTTCAGTGAAGAAAATTTTCTTAATACACAGCCTAAAACTCCCTCTGGTGTAGCTTGAAGCCATTTTCATTTTGTCCTATTGCTTCTTCCCTGACAGAACAAGTGGAAACCCACCTGGCTACAACCTCCTTTTGGGTAATTGTAAAGAGCAAGAATGTCTCCCCTGAGTGGCCTATTCTGCAGGCCAAATGACCCCTGTTCCCTTAGTCACTCCTCAGAAGACTTGTGCTCTAGACCCTTCACCAGCTTCATTGCCCTTCTTTGGACACACTCCAGCAACTCAATGTCCTTCTTACAGCAAAAGGCCATCTACATTTAGCACTTATCTGGGACTAAATTATAGCAGTTGTTCTATCACCCAACAATCCCTCCCCAGCCAAGAGGATTGGGAAATGGAGGCACATGGGTTGAAATTAAAAGGAATTTAATGAAACAGCAAAACTAACATTAATACTAATGCAAATATTAAGTAAATAAGTTATACTCAGCCCAGCAAAAGTACAGTGGTCACAATAAACAGGAAATCAATACAAGCTTGGGAAAGAGGCAATAGAGAGCAGCGCTGCAGAAAAGGACTTGGGGGTGCTGGTAGACAAGAAGCTGGACATGAGCAGCCAGTGGGGGCTTGCAGCCCAGAAGGCCAATTGCATCCTGGGCTGCATCAAAAGAAGTGTGGCCAGCAGATCGAGAGAGGGGATTCTACCACTCTGGTCTGGTCAGACCTCACCTGGAATACTGCATCCAGTATGGTTTTAAGTTAGAAAGGAGTGGAGTTAGATCAGAAATAAGGCGGGAGTTCTTTACCATGAGAGTGGTGGAACACTGGAACAGGTTGCCCAGGGAGGTGGTTGAGGCCCCATCCCTGGACACATTCAAGGTGAGATGTGATAAGGCTCTGAGCAACCTGCTCTAGTTGAGGATGTCCCTGCTTATTGCAGTGGGGTTGGACTAGATGACCTCTAGAGGTTCCTTGAACCCAGACATTTCTGTTTCTATGACAGGAGTCCTCAGGAGGAGGACAATAAGCAAGACCCTCCAGGGATGACTAGAAGAAGCACAAGGAGAAGCAGAATCATAGAATCATCATGGTTGGAAAGGACCTCTAGGACCATCAAGTCCAACCTTCATCCTACCATCTCTCTATCCATTAGACCATAGCCTCAAGTGTTACATCCACTCATTTTTTAAACCCTTCCAGGGATGATGACTCCACCACCTCCCTGGGCAGCCTGTTCCAGTACCCAACCACTCTCTCAGTAAAGAATTTCTTCCTAATAGCCAATCTAAACCTCCCCTGATGCAACTTGAGGCCATTTCCTCACATTTTATCATTAGTAACTCAGAAGAAGAGACCAACACCAGCCTCACTACAACCTACTTTTAGATAGTTGTAGAGAGCAATAAGGTCTCCTCTAGCCCAAACAACCCCAGTTCACTCAGCCTCTCCTCATAAAGTGTGCTATCCAGACCCCTCACCAGCTTTGTCACCTTTCTCTGGATCTGCTCCAGCACCTCAATGTCCTTCTTGTACTGTGGTGCCCAAAACCGGACACAGTAATCAAGGTGCAGTCTCACAAGTGCCAAGTACAGGGGCATGATTACCTCTCTACTCCTCCTGGTCATACTGTTTCTGATACAGGCCAGGAATCAGAAGGAACCTCCCTCCTTACAAACTTCCCCCTTGATAATGAGCTTGCTGTTTATGGGCTGGGACACACCTATAGCCAACTCAGGTCAGCTGCCCCTGGCTGACTCTAAACAGCTAACAGCCTGCAGACCATGGCTGGCCTGGGATTCTGTCCCAGAGAAACTAGGACAAGGGCCCAAAACTGAATGCAGTATTTGAAGTGCAGCCTCACCAGTGTGAAGTACAGAAGGACAACCACTTCACAAGTCCTCCTGGCTACACTGTTCCTAATACAAGCCAGAATGTTATTGGCCTTCTTGGCCACCTAGGCACACTGCTGGCTCATATTCAGCCAGTTGTTGACCAACACCCCCAGTTCATCTGAAAGCAGAAAACCTGTTTTGACAAGCGGGTGCATGCAAGTTGTCCATAGGTGATGCCACACAAGGCATAACTAAACTTTAGGAAAGACTAAACTCTGGGTGGTATCAGGATGTGGTTTTTTGCTGCCACTGAAGCACTGCAACCAGCATGTTGAACTAAACTCATCACCTCCATCACTCTTGCTGTCATTCTGCAGTTTTGCTCTGGCTCATTCTCTGCTGACAAATATATTGTTTTACACAGACATCAGGTCAGCTCCTCCTGGCTTAGCAGTTCCCCAAGTCTTCTCAGTCTCTTTTCCTGGAGAGTGAGTCGGCCTCTAATTTGGGGACTAGTACCCCACATTTGCTTTACTTCCTGCGTGTGAGTAGTTCTGGGATGTCCATTCATCCACCTGGCATCAGCTGTGTGTGGAAGCACCTCCAGGCTGGCTGCAGTGATGGCACCTGGCACTGGCACTGCTCACTGCCACAGCTGCTCCCTTCTCCTAGCACGTCCTATGGGCATCTTTGGCATCCTTCTGCTTGGGCAGGGAGCTGCAGTGGCTGCAGGCCCTGATGCTGCGTTTGGACCACCTTACACTAGGTGCTCTACCAATGGCAATTACTCTATTTGTATTACATTAGAACCAGTAATGATGTTTGGGTTGTCATATACATATATACAGTCCCTGTCTGGACACATAGGGAGAGAAAAAACATAAACAGAGATTTCCAGTTTAATCCTATTATCTGTTCTCTTATGTCAGTCCAAATACAACATTGATTTTTTTGTTGGGTTTTTGGTTTGGGGATTTTTTTTTTCCTTAGGGTAAGTGTTGACCTTTAGAGCAGACCAAGGACAAACGAGCTGGCCTGTGACCGCAAGTCCAGGGGGCAGCACCCCTGCAGTCCCTCTGAATTGAAATCTCTTTCTTTCTCTATCAACCTGATTCCCAGGTTGCCTGACAGATAATGTGCCATGCCAGCCACCCGCTGCTTTTTCATTTAAATAAATGAGAAAGTTGTGGCTAAATTAACACTCCAGCAGAGGTAATAAGGACCCACTCAGCAGCTGCCATGATGTATGCAAATTGCAGTTTCACACATTAGGAGCTAGATGTTGCTTAATTTGTAGGTCTTTCTGTCTTCTTAATAAAAAAGTCTCCATCAAATTCAGGTGATCTTAAAAAAAGGCAAAAGAAAACCCCCAAAGTCAACTAACTCACCAGTGCTTCTAACTGCACCTGCAGTCTTTCTCCTGGGGTTTCCCCCTGATCCCCTCAGAGGCAGTTATTATTGAATTAGACTGCACTGCCAGATGCTTTTAGGCAAAATATCTGCTGATTTCCAATGAACAGTCAGACTGATTGAGGAGGTACTGCCAGCTCTTTGGTATGAACAGAAACCTGAATTTTTTATTTTTTTTTTAGTGGTGTCACAATTCAGGAGCTGAACATCCATCGCGTTTTTCACTCTGAAAGTGAAACTGTAATAATGCAAAGGAAGAACCTATGATAGCTGCCAGTTAATCAGATAGAAGGCATGGTCTGATAGGAGAGCATTTTTTCTCTCCTTATATCAGTAGAGATGGGAATGAAGATGGAAAGAAGAGTGTAGCTGGCTGGGCTTTATGGAAACACTGTTCTGTGTGTTAGGTTTAGTGCTTTTTAATCTAAGAAAAATATGGATATAACTGTGCTAGGGTCAAAAAGATTTCTAAATGGACACCAAAACTGAAACTCAGGAAGGGAAGTGCATACTCAGAATAGCAGAACTTAGGGCCATTATGGCCACAGAAAGTAGAAATGACTCTAATATTTCTCAGGGTGTGTTCTGTGAAAAGCAGCAAAATATAAAAACCTTTATAAATCAGAATTTAGATGGCTCAGAAATGCTGCAGCCACGGAATATAAGGCTAAAAAAATGCTCAAAACTCAAGCAGTCCTTTCCAAGTTTAATTCAGAAAGTCGGAGTTTTCATTCTAAAATAATCCCACTCAAATGATTTGAAGTTTGCATATCTTTTTTGCTCTCCTGACACACATGGTCAGTCCTTAAGGGCTATTGCCACAGGTTATTGAATGCCTTTGGAGGAAATGCTCTTTCCTCTGCTCTGGTCACCAGTTCTTTCATGCTCAGTTTCTGTTCCTGGATATCATCTTTTTAGTCTTCACTTACCCCTTTCATAACCTAGAGATACCTTAGTGACCCCCGGCATGCAAAGAAATAAAAGAACTTGCCCTGTCTAGTAATTATTTCGCTGCATGTGTTGAAACAGTCACATGAAAGCTCAAGATAAAAAGCCACAATGAATGTGTAGGCAAGAAGCACTCAGGCTATAATCAAAACACAGGGTCTGAGAGTGCTTCCCAATTCCCAGAAGTGATTGCATACCCAGTCTGAAGACAGAACTGTCATACACCTCCTTCCCATCACTATTACTCCTTCTCAAAGAAGGGAAACCTGAGCACTCGGGTGGGATGTGAGCTGCACCGTGACTGTAACTGAGCTATTGGCAACAGGGATCAAGAGAAAAACCCCAGATTGCCTTCATCCTGCTGTTCAGATGCAGTCCTGGCAAACTTGGGTGATTTACTATTCAGGACACCAAAGAAGGCTGTAATTCTGTCTGCTGTGACTTTATCTGTCACTCAGTACAAGCTCCTGCCACTCTCTTTGGTCTTTGTCCCTGATTGATAAACCGGGATGGTGATGCTTTCCTATCAGTCAGAGAGATTAATTAGTATTCACTGAGCTGCAGGGCTCATGTGCCAATTGTGCAAATTAACAAGGGTATCCATGTTTGTGTATTCAAATAAATTCTGCATCTGCTGCAGCTCCCCCAGCCTGGCACACAACTGTGTCAAAAATGCATTAAAAACCCCTTTCTTATGCAGTGGTTGTGGTGAATGAATTATCAAATATGAAGCAAACTATTAATTGACTTTCTGACAGAAGCAGTAACTCTGAGACACAGACTTCTCCCATTGTGTGCATGAAGCATCTGTCCCTCAAGTGGTATGAAGACAATGCTGGTTTGTATCATACATGTCCAGTCCATTGAGCTGAAGGTGGCTCCTCAATCCCACACCCTGATGCCCCAAACGTGACTGTCATTTGCAATGTAGTACTGGAGCTCCAAGCCACATGATGAAGCTGTACTAGAGACAGCCAGCCAGCCTGTACTGCCTATCCATCCAAGGGTGTCAAAGTGATAGGGAGACAGATGGTGGCAGCCATAACAAGAAGGACGGATCACCTAGCAGATCCTTATCCTCAAAGACCTCAGTAAATGCTGCACATCCTGGCTCCAGACAGACACCAGATATACTCTTTCACCCCATTATCTGAGTCACCAGACTGTAGCTTTGTGAGTTCACCTACAAGGGATCTCGGTAATTGGGAGGTAAAACTTGGAAAGATCTGCAATACTATCACCCTTTTAATTGCCCATCTACAGTTGCCCATAAACATGCAGCTGATTTTGCTCAAACCTTGCAAACCAGCACAGCGGTTTATTCTAGAGCAGCAGTACAACATAGATAAGTAACAGGAATTAGGATCCTTAAAAAAAAAGTAAAATTTCTTTTACTTCTGTCCACAAAAAAAAAGGATCGAGAAATGCAGCATCTTCCAAGTTACACCCCATGTGGCATTCTTCCAAACCTCTTTCCATATGCTCCTAAGTGTCAAAAGCCCAAATGTTCCATATCGTGCTGCCAAATTCCCTGGCTTAATCCCAACAGCTCTTACAATACTGTTGGGTATTGTTTAGTGAAAAAAAAATCACCTCGGATTGATAATTTAAAATATATTTGATCATCAGATAGATATAACTTTCCAGTGGGTGCTCTTCTACATGAATCATTCACAATCACAACTTTCAAAGCAGCAGAAGGATGTCTTTCTAATCTGGCTGAAGTTGCCCCAGAAAACCTTGTTTGTTGCATCACATATTGCTGAAGAGATTTGAAAGTGGGGGCAGAGGAGCCATGGCAGAGAGCTGTATTGCCTGGGTGCAGTCTGGGGTATGTGTCTCATCTGTGCTCAGGCAGACATTGCTGGATTGGTTTCACCTCTGTCTCGTTTCAGACTGAGCCCTACAAAATCAACTGCTCAAATTTGTTCTTCTTTTAAACCAAAACATAGATGCTGCTGCAATCCCATCCCTGTGAGTTCTGAGGTACTGGGCACACGTCTCAGGATGGGACTGAGGACACATACATTGCTCAAATTCTCATGCACATTTCACAGCACAGGAGGGGAAGAGATGCTTCGTCCTTTCTGGCTCAGTTGCTGAATGTTGCAGCCTTCCCTCTGCTGTCCATTTCCTCAAAACCTGCCAAGGTCCGGGAATGATGGAGGTTCATGCAAGTATCTATGAGTGTTTTCTGTTGTGCCTGAAAGGGTAACATCTCCAAAACTTATATTTCCATTTTAAACATTACTGTAACTCCAGAGAAGATTCAGCAATATATTAGGAAAAGTCAACAAGTAAAAATAATCAACACATGCTGGTACCAAAGCATAGCACTGTGAACTAGAAGGTTCCTATGTGCCAGAGTTCAGAAAGCCCCACCAATAGGTCTGTAACAGGAATATGAACTGACTTTACCAGCCCACAGCAACTGCAGATGCTCTTAACTCTAAAGCACAAACAAAACCACAGATATCTTTACCGCATAAGAATCAACAACTGTAGCCAAGATATAACAGGTATCTTGTGTTGCAGGAAGCAGGATGAAGGTTGAGGGGTGACCTCCCAGATACCTAGCTTTTGATGTTATTAACAGGACACACTGATAATTTACACTAAGATCAAATACAAAGGGTGTTCATGGCCTTGAGGATTAAAGGTGTCCATCTCTAAAGCACATGAAGCTCTGGTAATGAATCTTTGCTGTCCTAAGATCTAATGTTGTTTTCTTATATAGGAAATACTTTGCCTATGTATGCTTTGTCCCCTTTTTCACTGAAATGGTCCTCATTTTACAACCTCTTTCTCAAAGTATACTTCTGGGTTAATTATTACATGCATTAATTCAGCCTAGAAGGAAAAAGAGTGAGTGTGTTTTCATGTGCTAGAAGGTATGAAGTAAATGTAGCAGATACTGTAAAAATTTTAACTGAGAGGGAACAATTACAAACCAGATGCAAACATGTGGTGCTTAGTACAGAGTAAGTCCCGTGTGAATTCATGGTAATAGGGTGCAACACTGTGCACTACAGGGCCTTCATTTTGTTGAGCACTTGAGGTAGCTACTTGTGTGCTACCACAGTCTATACATAGAAGAATGCTCCCAGGAGTGAGCAGTGCCTTTGGTACAAGGTTTCTGAAAGACATGAAGATGCTGCCTAACACCTGTACTAGGATTACAGAGTAGCTGTTGAGTTCTCTTGTTGTTCCATACCAAGATGCTTACTTTTTAACCCACAGGCATTTTGCACTAGGGGTATTCTTTAGTTCCTCTAGTACTACTCCTGACTTACATCAGTGTATGCAAGAGCAAAATCAGGTCTCCAGTTAAATAACTAATGCAGCTGTTTTGCTGAACCAGCTTCCTGGCTGGGAATGAATCCAGTCAGCTGCGGATAAGAAACCTCAGTAACAGAAATTTCAAAGATTTCATACATTAATTTTTTTCTTAATATTTGCAGATTTACTTTTCTTACAAGATCAGCTAGGCAGATGTTAGGAAGTAATTACTGTACATGAATCAGAAAGAAAATACACATCTTACATGTGTGAATAGACCAAGTAAAGAAACCAATCGTAAATGAGAAAAAAAGGTAAAATATAACTGAGCAGAATCTGACAGAATTTGCCATGGGGTTGTAAGGAAGAAACAGCACAACGCAAGCTCCTCTCATGAGCCATATGTTCATTGTATAGCCAAAAGAACAAGTCTTCTCCCTTTTCTAGAAACAGCAGAATTGTACTCACCATTCACAAATAGAGGATTAAGTTAGCCTGGCTGAGCAGGTACAGTTTCCATCAACATCTAAGAGCCTTTCAGGCAATAAGATTAGTAATCAATGTGGTGGACAGGACTAAAACATTGCTACATACACCCTCAGGCTCAAATATCCCCAAGTATCCTTAGATCACAGCACACATAGATGTAAATAGGACTGATCATATGGATTTGTACAGATATATCATATGCCTCTTTGTACAGAATTACTGTTATTTTGATATACAAACACAAACAGTATTCAAATGATGGTGGCAGCAGTAATAACATCCAGAAGATTAGCGTAGAAAGGAAAATTCAAGGGAAAATTTTGCCCCGAAGAATGTGGCTATCCAGGCCGTGGGTTTGTCCGGGGCATGATATTCCCTATGCTTGCAAATCTGGGTAATCTTGAATGACTGAAAAAGTTACTGCTTCAGATGTTCACAGTATTCTGATGGAAAGATTTTGAGATGAGATGGGAGTTAGTAATTGTGTAATTGGATAAACAAAATCAGAAGCACTAAGAATTAATTCTATCCTCAGCTTGCCTCCAGTATTGAGCCTACCTTTTCTCTGACCTGATTTCCCCCCCCCACATAGATAAAAATTTTATGCTTCCTTTCCTAAGTACTTTAAAATTTCAGCTTCAAAGTACTTAGTTAAATAAAATAGCTCAGTAAGTAATAATAAAAATACTGCATGACTTTTACAGCATTTTCCACCACAAGCAGTTAAGGTAGTTCACAGATGAGGTTGGTATAATTACCTTCATGTGGCAGTGTGGCTCAACAAACTGAGGCCAAGTAAGGAAATGATTCACCTGTACCAGGAAAGCTCCCTTAAGATGCCTTTTTGGTGCATAAAGCAGACCTCCAGATTGTGCTGGTTTTCACATATAAAATCAATTTAATTCAAAAATGAAATTGTGCATCAGTAGCTATGGCCCTCTAAAATTACATCTCAGTGTTTATGAACCTACAAACACCATAAAAAGATATGTTACAAAAGAAGATTTGAAATTTACAAACCAATGTAGGATGTTTAATATTTCAAGTCTAAATTACAACACAAAACCTCATTTTAAGAAATGCTATGAAAGCAACGGGGTTGAGTGCATTTTAGAACAGCATTTGTCATAAAAAAAGAGCTTGAACATTTGGGTTGCCAAGGCAGAAACAAGCACCACAGACACATTTTACCCTTATGGGGATTCATCAAGGTTGTGCAGTGCAGCTGTTGTCTTAGTAAAAGAAAGTACCAGCCCCTGGCTGCAAGAAACAGAAACATAATTATGTTATGATGAGCTGGAAAACATGCAAAGAAAAATTGGAATGCAAAGCATGATAAATGATACTTTGTCAATTGCAAAGCAGCAAAAAAAAAACAGGCGGCACAATAATAACTCTTCTCCAGTCGATGCTTCCAGTTTGGCTACCAAAATAAAGCACCACTCTAACCATGGCAGAAGAGATGTATCTTTTGGATACATCTTGATACAATGGTGCTGGGTTTGTAAAGTGAATTATAGTCATCCTTAGTAATCGAAATGAGAAAAGGAATGGCCAGGTACTTCTCAAAACTGAGACCATAACTGCATCTGGAATTCCATAGTTTTGTCTTATTCTGATTTTTATGCATATTAAAATGTAAAGCTTAGAACCTTTTCCTTTAAGATGCCTCTTCATTATGTTTTCTGCCATAAAATCCCATTTCTTCTGAGGTGACCCAACATTTTTTTCAATAATAATAGGGCTACTTGCAATCATAGCGCATGCAAAATAGGAAATGCCATCCCATAACAGACTCATTAATCTGTCTGTCCTCACAGTGACAAGGACAGTATTTCCCTTCAAGTGCTGCAGCAATGTGCTTGTCCAGGGTATAAACCACTCAAGTTTATTCTGGTGATGCGAGTGAATCCAGAGGGAAAATTGGACTAATTATATACCAGCATGGGAAACTTTTATTTAGAAACCAATACTGGGCTGCAGAGATAAAGGGGGACAAATATTTAAAGAGAACCTTCTCATGATAAAGTGGAAAATTATTTCTGAAATAAAAGAGATCTGGAGGAAGGAGAATTTGGTAGGGCTGACATGTGCCCACACTCTCCAGGCACATGGAAGCTGTGGCTGTGCCCTCTAGTGCCGAGACATGCACTATGGAACGGTTATTCCTGTCAGCCGACAAACCAGGGGCTTGTACACCTGGGAAGATCCACTTTTCTGCAGCCCCCAGTGCAGACCTGCTCTCTTGCTGGGACACTGCTAAGGTTATACAACTCCAGACTTTTATAAAAAAATGTATTTATTCTCAAGGCAGAGTCATTCTCAAGCAAGAGGGTTGCCAGAATTATCAACTTCCCCTGTACAGACAAACTTTAGGGCAGAATTTCCACCTTTCCTTTTGAATTTCCTACCTTTGGAGGATGCCTTTTATATATTTCATACTAGGAGTTCCTCAGAATCTGGTATTAATATTCCTGTGGGTTTTTTAATTAAAAAAAAAAAAACAACCCACAAACCAACAAAACCAAATAAATTAACCACCAAGCAAAACATGCATTGCTTCTTTAATTAAAACCAACCAACTCTCAAATTAGCATCTATGTAGGATGGGTTATCTTCTACATATCAGTTTAAAGGACTGAAACTTATATTCAAAGAGTGTATTTTTAAGTGTGCATTTTTGGTCCTGTCAAATATGGAGCACAGGCAAGATACTAATCAGTTCCCTCACATAGCTACTGTTTACAGTCATAGCTTTCTAACTGATTTCTAATGACAGCATGATTTGCAGAATTCTTACTACCTACAAAAAATTAGGACTATTTTTACCACTAATTATGTTTATTTGCATCGTAAAAATATTAAATTCACTGTCATTTGCATCCAGGGATATTAAACCACTTGTGGCTTAATCTAATAATTCTATTCCCACCAATTAGGGATATGACTGATGGGCAAAAAATCAGTGCAAACCTGCAAAAAAATTCTGTGATAATCAGATATCCCTGCGCTGACCTTTCAACCTTTCTCCATTTCACTTGGCACTAATCTGTGAAGAGGTCCATGAGACTGCAGAATTGCAGACCAATGCCAAGCTAGTTATAATGTCTCCTGATATTGTTAAGTTTAAAATGATCAATCAAATGCTGTCCTTTAACATTTTCTTCCTCAATCTGGTTTGTCTGACACCAAGTTTATTTTTTGGCTGCACGATATTAAAATAGATACTGTACAGGAAAATGAAAGCAGTTTATCCCAGCCCCCACTCCTGTCTCATCCCCATACATATCTTATTCAGGAATGCCAACAGGCAAGCAAAGGCAGATTACACAAATAAGTAAAGCTGAGTGACTGGACCCTAGCTAGGGATAAATTTTAAAAAATAGCCAAAAAGAAGGGCAAATCCAAAATAATGACTCTAAAACGACAGTTTTAGAGGCGTTAGCTTCTTTGCTTTTCATGTGATTTTAATTCTTCCTCTTCATGCTCCATCTCCCATTGTTTCCCATGTGCTCTCTTGCTTGCACTGGCTGTTGCTCTCTCCAGCTGCTCCCTTACTACTGTAATTTTCACCTTTTTTCTGTTGGAGTAGATTCTTCTTTTTAGATATTTTACTATTGCCTCCTCCTCCTCTATTTTTTTCCTCCTTCTTGTCAGCAGAAGTTCTCTTTGTGGTCCTGGTGATCAGAAACCCACACCACATCAAATCCGCTTTTCAAACATAAACAATCCTTTGCAATTTAAGAGCATGGTATTGTCAATGAGAGCAGAAGGATCTCATATGGTCTGTGTACCTTTGCATGCCAACAGGATATGATACATTAAAAACTGATTTTGTGAATGAAGGCCTAATGACAAAGAAAATCCTTTCATATTCCCTTATGCCACTGTCAGAATTATGTGCCAGCCAGCTGTGCTGTCTCACATCGACCCTACTCTCTTCCTTCTCTCTAGACTGTTCCCTCTCTCCCTTTGCTGTGATAACAAGTTTTCATTTTATGTGTTTTCTTTGTCATTCCAGAAATTGATTATTTTCCTAAAATTTGCCTTATTTGAGGGCCTAATCCTTTTCTTTATACTCCTATGTGCACCTTGGGGTCAATGGAGATGCTTAAACTAAGCAGGGCTTAGCCTTTAATAAACCAAACACCTTTCCCTACAAGGCTTATGCAATTACTGAGTTAAAGATTCACCAAGTGTGTTTCTAGTTTTTATTAAGAAATAGATTTAGCTTAAACTGTATTTCCAAAACCTATTTCACTTCAGTGAGACAGGAGAGGATGTTACAGTCTCATAAATACTGCATGTTCAGACATCCCTTTGATTTCTCACAGGGAGCTAGTACACAGTAATTGCTCTGTAAAAGCCCAGGATACTGTTTGGATATCAGCTAGGTGAATTCTTCAGGCCCAAGCCAGTTTTCTCAGGTGGCTTTTCATTCATAGCTTAAATTCCATAAAATAATAAGGTAACTAGTCAGCAGTTGCATCTCATTCATTTTTATGGTGTTATCATGAGATGGGGGAGGGTGAGCTATGAGAAGAAATGTCCACAAATTCCTGGGGGCTCAAGGAAGCTGAGCGGCAGGGAAGGAGGGATTGACCGATCCTCTGCATCTGTGCGATGGTGAGAATCTGGGCCTGCCAGAGAGCATAGGTTATACCACACTCCTGCTGCCTCTAATATTAGCTACACAGAGGTTAATGGGCTATCAAGGGAATCATGTATCTGGACTGACCAGGGCAGGCTCTCAAATACATGATCTTGCCCTCATGTTCCAACAAAGGTCATTTTCTTTGAGATGCTATTATTATCCTGAATTTTAGAAAGATATTTTCCTTGTGTCCCCTCACCTCTCTGTTGCCCTGGGAACTCAAATATTCCCAGCACCACAGTGCAAGAGGAGCCTGCTCCTGGCACCAGTTTTCATGGATGGCTGTAGGGAAGTAGTAAAGTGCTCCTGGTAAATAAAATGTGAGCACAGGAAAGAGGCTTCTTTCCTTCCTTCTTTCTTTCTTTTCTTCTTAATGGAGTTATTATCGGATCTGTAGCCTTTAAATAAATACATATGCCCTTACTTCTTCGAACTCTGGAGCTGGCTTGTGATAGCTCTTTAACTGCACTCATCTGTGCTTAGACAGGAGCTGGCCTTGAAAATCGTACACCTCCAACTACACCTCCCAGGGCTCTGGCTAATGGCCCATCTGACCTAAATCTCAATCCCTATAAACAACCAAAAATGTTGGGTTTGACTTCTTTTTTTTTTTTTCCCAAACAATAGCAGTTACGAGAATATATAATTTTGCTTTTACCATTTATAACTGCCACCCCCCCAAGGCATTTATTATAAATGACGCTGAAACAGGAACAAATCTGGGATTGCTTTGCTTTTTATTTTTACATGGGTCATCTCTGAGGTTTTGCATTTATTGCTATTATTGTTAGCATATATTCCTTTCCTTTCTTCAGCCCTTGATCCCAGGTTTGGACTCAGTGAGGACATTGTGTAGCTTTAAAAAATATTGTTGACAGCTGCCTCTTCCTAAAAAGGCCTGAGACCTCTGAGTGTACGTAGGCACATAAAAATTGAAGTTTATAATATTGCCCTGATGAAATGTAGAAGGTCTGAATCTGTGCTCTTAATATACACCATTTAAAAGTGCTCAATAAATGCTAAGCACTTAGCAGTATTAAATGACAAAGTTCAGTGTCAGGATGCTTTAAGGCTGGGAAGTTATTTTAACTTCGGGGAACCTTGCTGTGACAATTTTTATAAGCAATTATCATATACCCTCAAACAGATCTCAAATTACAACCTATGGTGATTAAGTGCACTATTAGATTATTTGTATATAAATTACATAGTGTGTTTTTAATTTGCTTTTACCATGCACGAGGGGGCAAAGCAAAGGGCCTGGGTGCTCCGGCAGACTCAATCTTTCCGGCGTAGCTTCCAAGTCTGAAGAGTCTCCTATCTAAATGCCAGCAGTGAAGTTTGGATTTGGGACTACTCAGACGGGGGTAGCTCAGAAAGCAGCACGGCTTCTGAGTCCCCCCTCTCCGAATTCCGTGGATCAAAGTCGTCAGCGCTGCCAGGCTGTCACTCGCGGCCATCCCAGCCCGCTGGCAGTCAGCTGAGCAGCCGCTCCCATGGCCAGAGCCTCTCGTTTGAGGTTTGCCAGCCGGCCCGGGCTGCGGTCCCCGCGCCGCTCCCCGCCACCCGCAGCCGTGTGAAGCCCTTAGGGAGGCGGCCGGAGGCTCAGCCGGTGAGGACCCAACCGCGACTGCCGTGGGGAAAGGGAGATGCGGTTTCTCCTCCCCTCCCCGCAGCTCGGCGGAGCACAGCGGGGCTCCTCTCCTCCGCTCCCCTCCCTGCCCGCCCCTCCCCGCTCCCGCGGCTCACCCAGGTCCCGCTCTAGCGCGCCTCGCCCGGACGCACTCGCCGCCGCCTCGCGAAGGGCCGCCTCGGAGGCCGGGTCTGCGGTGGGCGGGGGCAGCGGCCGCGCCCGGCCCCAGGTGACCCCGGCAGCTGGGGCAGGCGGGCAGCGGCTGCTGGCGGGGTCTTTCGGCAGGTTCGGGCGTGCGGTGGCGGCGCCCACAGAACAGACGGCGGTAGCTACCCAAAGTGCGGATTTATTGCAACCAAGATTACTCGGCACTCCGAGAGACAAAAGGAAACGACGAGTGTGGATGGCAGGCTGGAATAGACCCCCACACATTCGTTCTTTTTAGAAAGATGAGCCAAAACATGCAGTCACAAAAGCGAAAATCGCCCATTCAAGAGTACCTAGAAAGGGAGTCGCTCACCCAAAGGGAGGTGAGGGCTCACTCAGACATATACACATAAATACAGATAGCCAGAAGAAATACCTAAGTGGGGGGTGCGGTGCGGTGTGAGGGCCTGGCTGGCATCCTAGTCCAAGGGGAGAATCCCCAACGGCAAAACGCACTTGCTCCGAGGGAACGAGATCAAAATGCGCTCTCGGGCGGGGCTCCATTTACACCCTCGCCGAGCGTGCACTGGACTCGAGCTGGGGCGAGCGCCGGGCAAAGACGGGCCAAGGGCCCTGGTCTTTGGCAAGCCCCAGTCTCTGTCGGGGCGGCTGCATCTGCCATACGGGGGATCGCCAGCACTGCCCCTCGACCAGCGAAGGGGTCATTTCAGAAGGAAAAGGATAAAGAAAAAAAAAAAAAAAGCCAAACTCGCGAGGGAGGTTGTGAGGGTTGCCGCCTCCTGACAGCTAAAGGCCAGCGAGAGTCTGTGCTAAATGGCTCTCCCCCACGGGCGGCGGCCCTCGCCACTTTTTCAAATGTTTACCGATAAAACGTGACCGCCGGCACAGCTTCAGGTGTTGATCTGCGAAACGCATCACCGTGTCCTCCGCCGGCACGGGAAAGGCAGGGTGGAAGAGCAGACCTCGTCTGCAGAGGGCACATCGCTGCTTGCAGGTCAGAGGCGAGTCCAGCAAACAGCTGGAGATGACAGAGGTCGAGGAGAGTATGGTGACATCTGTTAGCCATGTAGGGACAGGTTTCTAATTTGTAACCAAAGGGATGACTGTTTACTGCCTAGTGCTGCCGCTCTGTTTTACTAGGCAAGATCTGCTGTCGCAGCAGAAGAGGAAGCAACAGCCCTGAATGATGCAGTGTGTCTGCAGGCTGATGCTAGAGCAGAAATGTCATGTAAAAAGTTGAGTTTTAAGGAAGCTGGGGAGCGTCTGGTGGGATTTGGCATCAATGATTGCAGTGGAGGTGATGAGCTGCAACAGTAGAGGAGGAACTGATTAGGAGAGGGCCTCGGCCTCATTATCTGGAAAAAGCAAGGGACATTTGATAGATATGGACAATTGAAGATTACAGAAAGATGAAAGGGGAGAGAGACGTGCTCCTGATGGACTGAGATGATAAGGAGCTCTTAAATTAGAACTGCTGTGAAGCCACCATGAAAGGAACTAGGCACCCGAACAAGAGTTTTGGATTAACAGAAGAAAATGGGCAAAGCTCATAAAAAATATCCCAAAACCACCACCACAACCAAATACTCCAGATGAGGAGGTTCTACTGGGAAGCTTTTCTATAATTTGATATAAGTTTCGTGATCTGAGAAATTTCACAGTCAACAAACAGGCATTAAAATACAATTGGAAAATTACTGATTAAGTTTACCCATTACTGATTTCTAAGAACAGGACTTGATTACATAGGCATCCTTATCAACTCTTGTCTGCCTAAGCCACATAATGGCCAGGGTTGCCACTTCTTCAAGGTTGTTCATCTGATTCCCAGAAGGAGATGGGTGCCTTCCCACGCTCCATTGTCTTGAGATACCTCCTTGCCATCTGTATTCAACCGCCTCCCATCGAGGCACAATGCCGCAGGAGGACTTTGGCTGGAGGTGTCCCACTGTGATCTTCCTAGGGAAAAGAAGAAACACTTAGGTGAAAAGCGAAAAGCATTTCTCGCCTGAGGGGAGTAGCTTGTCTCCCAGCCCGAAGGTCCCTCACATTGTTATTCATGCCATTCAAGGGCAAGGTGGCATCCCCAAGCCTCATTTGTCCTTCGTTTTTCTCAAACAGGGAAACAGAAGTGGCCTGCAGCAGACTACTTAAAGCGCTGCTTAGTTAGCACCTAATCTTACGTATTTTGCAAGAAAGACCAAGAAGTCACCGACAGCTTTGTGCCTCAGCCACTTGTACTCCTGCTGCTGCTTCCTTTTAGGGTCTGGAGACTCTGCCACCAAAACCGAACTGTTTTGCATTAGACATGTAACTTCATTTTTAATGCAAATAAACTATAAGCAAATGAGAAAATAATAGCTAGTTTTAAGGTGAACTAATTCTGAATGGATACCTCGCTATAATTGTCTCACGAAAACTGCAAGAAGTTGCGCAGAGTAGTTTCACTAGAGCTTGTAGGGATGACAGCCTCAAAGTGCTGCCTATTTGGTAGCACTACGCAGAAAGGAAAATAGGTTTTACATGTAGGATTTTATATATTTTGCAATAAAAGTAATGAAAGAAAAGAAATTAGTATTCAAAACATTTAATGTTTTAGAAATTAATTTAAGCATTGCTAGTTTGTCACTTTGCTATTTTCGTGCTTATCTTACAGTTAATCTTATGTTATATAGTGTTTGATATTTAAATAAACAAGGACATACCTTTACATTTCTAATACAATAGGTTAAGCATATACATACCCATCCACATGATGTGCTGCTAAGCTTAGGAAAAAAAGAAAAAAAAAGATGTCTCTTGCCATGACTCTTAAGAAAAATAATTATTCAATACACTAATATGGTACATGCCCTAAAATCTGGAGGAAAACCCTTGATCAGAATTTGAGTGTGCGTGTGGTGTCAAGTGATGGTCTCATGCAGGTGCCAGGAACTGTTTCCTTACTTCATGTGTTTGATGTCTGGACAAATACAAGAAACAAAATATTTATTTTTTTTTTTCTCCTTATAAGGGTGTGATGCTGGTAGTATGTTAATAATACATTTGGAAAAATAGGTGATGTAAATTCCAGTCTAATAACTATGTCTTTATATTTTCAAGGTTGCCAAAAAAAGAGGGAGGTTTTTCAGTATGCTCCAGTCTGATAGCCTCCATTAAACTACATTGCTAGCAGGGTGTTGCTCTGGCACTCGATTCATGAAGCTATGTTGTTCTTTGCCAGTTGTACATATTACAGTATTTCACACCATGAAAATGCCAGACTAACTTGGGTACTGGCAGATCTCTCACTACCACAGTTAACACTAAATAGGAGGGATTTTGGTATCCAGATAATTGCAATGACTGTAATAGCGTGGGGTTTTTTCAAGTTTGTGTGTCTTTTTTCTTGAGTTTTCACACAACTTCCTCAAACATAACACAATAATGGCCTAATATTTAATATTATTTTGTTTGTGGGTTTGTTTTTGTTGTTTGTTTTTTTTCCCCCATTCCTTTTTCTTATATATGCAGTTGGCTTGGTTTTACTTGGAGTGGCTTGAACATACAGCATGTAATCTGTGCTGTTTGGCTCTAGTGTTTCATCTGATCTTCACTTTAACTGCAGATTTTCCATTTCATTTTCTACAATGCAACATTCTCAAAGTAAGAATACTTTACTATGTTCTTTCTTAAGTTATAACTCATATTGAAATAGTGTTATTAACAGAGCTGGGCCATAAACACAAGGAAAAGTCAGTCCCTCTTAATGTACCTGACTATATATAGACTAAGTCTGTTCAGCAAATTCTGCTTTCCTCAAATTGTCTTTGAGGGTCTGTAGTTAAAAAAAAAGATTAGATTAGAATTTGATTTGCATGAACAACTTGCAGCTAAACTTTTGGTTTGATGAACATTCTGGAGTGGCAAGAAAGACATGTTTAACTTTGTCAGTTTTAAAGACTTATTTTTACTTACAGTAACGTCAAATACACAATACCAAATACTGTAAAAAATGCTTGACAAATTAGGATGCATTAAAAATTCATGTCTGCCTGCAGTAAATCTGAAATTAGTTCTCTCTCCAGGAAGTTAAGGTATAGTTTTTATCATTATTCAGCATTTTACTTTGGAGCATTAATATATACAATCAAACCCTCAAATTATCATGTTTTTTTTCCATCCTTCACAGAGGAGAGGCAAAAAAGAGCCCTCACTGAGTTCCTGCAGAAAGCACTTCCATAAAAGTTGATTCAGTCCCTCCATGCTAAAACCTCTCCTCTTCCTAACAAGCCTTCCACATTCTGTTGCCAGCCTTAGGTTTCATTTACCATTGGGGGAAATAAAAGAAATAAAAACTGTTAAACCTCCCCAACACCTTTTTTTTTTTTTTTTTTTTTTTTTAATGGCTTTACCTTAATGATTTCAGATGTTTAACCTGGCTTCTTGGAATGCCTGTGTCTCCAATTTATATTATTTTGTCCATGATCTTGGGAGTTTGTGTTCCTACAAAAGATAACTTCCACATGAGAATTTGATTTCTAAATTAGAAATTTATTTCCTTAAGTTAAAAGAAAAAAAAGGGGGGGATAACAGCTTTATAAAAATAAATGTTTGCAGAATAAGTCATATTACTGCATCTTCTCTTCCACCCCTTTCCAGATTTCAGACAAATGCACAGTGAATTGTGGTGGTTTATCTCCATAAAGAAATTCCACATCTCCACACACAGTTTCTATACTTGAAGTATATAATTTTTCTGTTCCATATAACTATCACTTCTCTAGTTAACTGTAGAAACAGGTTGGTATAACTGCAGTAATGTTAGTTAATTGACACCTACATTTTTTAATTGCAAATAGTAAATTTTTACTATACCTATATTAAAATAATGCCTGGGTTCCCTTTATACAGGCTGCTACTTCAGCTTTATTTTAAACGGTGAAAAAAATAGCATTGAGAAGCAGCAAAGATTTAGGTCATGGGGCAGTTTTTGCGCCACTGAAGACAGTAACAAAATTCTGCTATTTTCAATAGGATCATGGTTTTAGGTGAGAAGGTCACACTAATTCCAGCATTACTACTAATGAATTGAGGTTACTTAACCAATCAGTACTTTGATTCACCTACTCATCAGTAAATTAACAAAGGAGTTTATAAGGTTACTGCTGAACATTAATAGTTGTACATTTTCAAATTCTTGTTTAAAGATACTCTAAAGCAGCGTATTACTACTCTCAATTTAAAGTACTTGTACTTTAATGAGATACTCCAGATATAATGCAGAACAGAAATAAAATTTGCTTACCATACCTGATATTCTAAACAGCACCAGAATATATGCACTACAAAGATGCTTGGGTTTTTGGAAAGCAGATGCAGAGAGGTGATGACAATCCAAATGCTGTAATCCAAAAAGTAAAGAATTATACTTAACTGTATCATCTCTACAGCAAAGAATGAGGTCATGCTTTTATAGTCACAGAAGCCTCACTGCTACAGGGCCCTTCTGAATTTGGAATCAGCTCACGGTTTTGATTTGTGTTGAATCTGATTCCTGTATTGGATGTTCTGTGCTATGCTGTTTTTATCAGTCTGATGTGTCAAATTTCATGGATATCAAAAAACCATCTGATCCCTTTAAAATACAGAAAGAAAAAAAACAAACAATGCTTAATATGCCTCCTTGGGACATGATAAAAAGTACTAAGCCAACTTTCTTTGTAACTGTCATGTTTTTATCTGTTGAATATCACTGCCTCTATTTTTAAAAACTGCATTGATCTTATCCCATAGCAAATGTAATATCAGAGTTCTTAGAGATGAGTGTATTTAAGACATGGTCTAAGAGCAAGGCTAGCAGTAAAATGCTGTGTCTGTAATGTTTTGAAAAGTCAGATTTCATTTATATCACTATAGTAATTAGACCAAGCTTGACACAAAAGAAAAATAATGTTTGACACTTCTGTAACTTTTCTATCTCCAGAATATCTTGTAAAAAACCCCAAGCAACCAAACAAAAAAACAACCACGGGGAGCCCGCTTTATACATCAGTTAGCTGGGACCACCCCTTAAACAAAATGCAACAACTGTTTAACTAAACCATGAAATACTATAGACTAGGTTAAGAGACATCAATATATTATCTGGTTAAAAATGTATAAAGTGTATAAGCAGGGTGCTATTATCTGAACTGGAATTTGACCAGGATGTATAAGTTTACTTAATGTTTTTTCACAAAACAATTGTTGTATGCTGATAAAGAAAGAGGACATTTCCACAGAACAGTATCATTAACTGTCTCCATTCATTGGTAAAGCCAGAGCTGTAAGAACAAAATTGCCTCAGGTCAAAAAATCAGGACAAAAAAAATATCCAGGTTTCTGATCTGCAAGGTAAACGCCTTCAGGCAGTTGTTACTAACAAGGACAGCCAGAGCTGGAGGAAATACTGAACCGAATTTCAACTGGGCTAAAATTTTCTAAGACAAAACTAACATAGTTCATGAATTTGCAGTGAGAGTTCAGCATTTATTTTTTTGGGGCAGCTGAGCTTCTCCTGGGATAACTTAACCAGCATCAAGTGCCTGATACAACTGATAGCTACCAAACCTGAATCATCCAATGTTGGACTTCACCTTCACTAAGGGAAAAATTGAGGCAGAGGCAGAAAACAAATGAACTTTGTTTCTTTTAGTTGGAACAATATCATATTACATAAATTAGAGAGTTAAAGTAATATTGTGTTCCTACCGATTTATCTTCACCATGATAGCATGTAAAAACTACAAAATACATTGCTTGCATTAGGATTTTATCACATGAAGGTACTCCGTATCACCTAAAGTAACTGTTTTCTTTCAAGCAAAACAGATAAATTTCCTCAAATACAGTAATTCCCAGGCTTACTTAATGGAAAAAAAAAAAAGTCAAACTGATGTACAGAATTAAACAATTGAAAACAACAATTTATTCAAAAAGTCGATTTGACATTATAAAGAAAAATTAAAAGCCTTATGAGGTGTTGTTTTCTTTTCACTATATAATATTATTATTATAAAAAAAAAAACCCTGGCTCCTTTTAATTTATATATTTTCATATTTTATGGGGTTAAAGGTTATCAGTCCATTTCACTGTACTAAAAAACTGGAAAAAACAATGTAAAACTTTTCTGTGTTTGTAACACATTGTACTGGAAGTTTTGGGATGTCTATTGTTTGCGCCAGTTCAGAAATTTTTAAGTGTTAAATGTTAAAACATTGGACCTTGGTGAGGAATGAAATTTCTTGTTAGATCTAATGTTAAGTATGAGCCTGAATTTCAAGTAAATTTCATGTCACTTGAATGAACAAATGCTTTTACCCCTCAAGACAGACTTTACACCATTGTCTGTACAATTAATTTACCAGAAGCTAATTGCTTGCCAATGTAAGTGATTTACAAATCCATTTACCTCACACTGACAGACCTCCAATTAAAAGATGATTTAAAAAATATAAAAATCTATTTTACTTCTTTTCTCAAAGAATTTCATAGAGGCCATATTTCCAAGTATAGATCTCGTACAGACCTTGCTATTTCACAAAATTTTCTGATACCACAACTAAATGGCTTCAAAATTCCATGAGATAAAAGTATCTTCTTGCAGGTATCCTGTTCAGTGTCAATTTTCCTCACCATTTGTTAAACAAAAGCTGGCTACCTACAGCAACCTTCACACTTCACCTCTGTCACCAATGTCTGCAAATTACTCCAACTGCTTCTAAAATTAAATGAGGTAACTTGTTATGGTCTAAACCCACTAGCACTTATTTATGAATTAAATTTCACTAACTAGTTTCCAAACTTGAATAACTTGTATGTTGTGTGGCTTATGCTGAAACAAGAAGCCAAAGAGCTGGGGGAAGGGAGCAGGAAGTGATGTGCATTTAAAAACAGCCATGTAGACTACTTTTTTTTTTTTTTCCTAAGAAAATCCTTCGTTCAGCATGTCATTCTTTGTCACATCATGGAACTTAATTATTTAAATAGGAAACTGACTCCATGGCTATTTGCTCACTGCTGAATAATGGGGAATGAGGCTGCCTTTTGCCTTCCTGTATATTCTGACCTTTTTTTTTTTCCTTTTAGATCCACCTATCGCTTCTACTTTTTATCATTTCACACCCTCTGTCACTGGAAATGGGGCCATGTTCTTTCCCAGTGAGTAACACTACCAACAAAATAAACACTACCAACAAAATTTATAAAGCCACAGGCAGCTACAAACCACCTTACAGTTTCAGAGACAAAACAACAGGCTCTCCTTGTAACTGGACAGTCTACAATTTCTAAGTTATTTGAGGACTAGATAACAATTAATTAGCTCAGACCTGCGAAATTCATGCCAGCTCCAAGTCCAGAGAACAAAGGAGTCAGATCTAAAGACAAGCTCCACTCCACCCTGCTCCAGTACATGATACTGAGATTGGTATCTGTAACTAGACTTAGCTCACACACAAAATTCAGGATGGAGAAGGGGTGGTGCAATTTGGATCTGGGCCCAGCTGTAATAGACAACTTATTAAAAAAAAACCCCAAACAACAAAAAACTCATCAAAGAAAACAGTTGATACAAACAGAATAAAAACATCATTAAGCTTTCTTTCCATTGATGATCAAACACAGAACTTTTTCAATTATTTCATTGTTTCCATTCCCCAAAAATCTGGAAGAAAGAACACAATACTTTACAAGAATATTGAAATGTGACTCGTTTATGTCTATGTAGTTGTTCAATTTCTGAACTATAACTTCTTCTGTGCAATGGTGATGGTTAGGAGAGAACAATGCATACCTCAATACTAAGAATTTTATCTTTACATTGGCATTTGTTATGAATGCACCTATTTTTCATGTACAAAAATTAAACTATATAAGCTACACAGTATTGAAAAGTAGAAAGTGAAAGGGTTAAATACTCAGCAGAAAAACAAATTGCCAATTTTCCCCTCATCCATACACATGTTACTAATCATTTTCCTCATCAGCATTATGCATTTTGTTGCTCTGATGACTCTTAAAGGCAAATGTTTTGGGTCTCTCTTAATTGTTACTGGTTATACATCTACTTTTCAAATTCAGCTATGATAAAAGACACGTAACAAATAAATCTCTATCCAGATTACATTTAAGTACTTCCAGACTTTAAGCTTCCTTCATTTACCTGTCAACACTCTACAGTGTCAGGTTCACCCCTTTGTGGATAGCAGGCTGTGTCACTGCCAAGTGTGCCTGCAACCACTGTCACACGTATGTTCTTCCCCGAGCTCAGCAAGAAAGTATTCACTAACCATGGCAGCATCAAAACAGCACGCAGAAACAAAAGCTCCCAACATATTTTGATGTAGATCTCCGGTTGACCCGGAGCTCCCCTTCATATGGGGCAAAGGAAATCTACAACAATCTCCTTTTTAACTTTAACAGTATGCTCTGGGTTTTTTAAATCTTCTTGAAAGTTTGTTCAGCTAGTTTGAGAAAAGATTATTTTTGTAGCTTCCAAATATGTAAAGCCAAAACTGAATTTGAAAGAAGCCTTTAGATTAAGTATATATGAACTGTGGATGTAACTAGTTTTAAGATCTCTAACAGAATATTTAATAGTGTTCTCAGGATTTGGATTCTCCGATTCAGCTTGAATTTGGCAAAATTATATTGTCACAAATAATGATGTTTAATACACTTGCAATTCACTCAGGGCTATTTATTTTGCCTTCTAGCTCTGCATTTTCTGTTTGTTCATGTGAGTCCCTAATGCTTGGCCAGATGCAATTTCTCTCCCATGTATATTCATCCTTTCTCCTTCCCATTTCTCCTGTTCATTCATACCTGTTCTTTTTCCCACTTCTACCCAGCCATGGGCCAATGGACAAACCTTTTTGAAAGAAGCACAGAGAAAAACACCAAAATAAGGGTTTGGTAAGACACACTAAATACTACTGCAAATTTGCTCAAATTCAGGAAACTACAAAGCCTTTGGCTTTTTTTTTTTTATTTATAGATTATGTCAGCATTTGTGTTCTTCCTTTAGTGTTACTTATTTGCTATATGAAGTTGCTTCTTTAGGAAGTTTAAGGATCTATTGCTAAATTCTGTCTTCCCCGGAAAGTAACCTTGTCTGTTCTTGCTCACTATATTCAGAATCTGACAGATTTGTCAATGTATTTTTTCATTTAAAGTTTTTTGTTAGTTTGGTTGTTTTTTTACTATGAAGCTGTATGAGAGAGCATATAGTTACAGTTTTTGAAGCAAGGA
Source organism: Chloroceryle amazona (assembly GCA_027560015.1). Lineage (NCBI taxonomy): Eukaryota > Metazoa > Chordata > Aves > Coraciiformes > Cerylidae > Chloroceryle > Chloroceryle amazona. Next base: position 8,044 of record JANHFX010004966.1, on the reverse strand, counting down.
TACAAACCCAACAGAGTGCATACAGGCAGCATGAAGCTAAATGACACAGAAAAATAGATGAAAAAAACTGTTTCATGAAAGTTTTCTTCTCCATGGGCTGGATTAGAGGTGGCTGCTAAGCAGATCTTGAAGGAAGTTTAAAAAAAGATTGATTAAATATAGATCAATGGCATTCCATAAACACAAAATGAGTACACCTAAGTAGTGCCTTAAATGGTCACATGCTGGCTAAAAGTCCTTGCTGTTTTAATGGTCTCAGATAAAGGAAGTTTACTATTTTAGCATGCAATTCCTGATAATTTAAATAATTAATTATAAGCATGCAGTGTCTGGTGATAAAAAGAACAGTAAAGAGATAGACACTTGTTTTCTTAAGTACATGTGCTTGATACAGTCCAGTTACAGCATATTAGACAGAGTACACACGAGCTGCCTTGACAAATTCAGATAGGAGGATATAAATAGTGGTATTAGATGTTGGTGAAATTGTAAATGGATACATATAAACCTACTCCCTCTGCTGGCATTTAGTATCACCACCTTCAGTGATCACTCTACCATCATGGACTTTTTTATATTCCATCATGGAGAACTTAATCTGACTATTGGAACACGTCTTTTGTATAACCAAGAATTCCTGTTTGTTAGGTCTACACTTTTCTCATTTCTATGTTGTCTAGCCAACTACTGGTTTTGTCTACGCAATACCTGAGATTCTGTCCTTTCTAGAGACACCAATTCACTGTCCGCTTTGTTAAATACACATTCAAGTACTGGCTTAAATTACCTTAGCTGCCTTCCTTGCTGACACATATCCTGAATTCAGGAAAATCTTCTTCCACCAATACTCAGTATTCCCTGCTGCTGGACCACCCTGTTGTCAGTGCATTGTCATGCTGGTTTATGACCTGCATGGATGCAAACATCCAGTGCATTAACTGACATAAAATCGTAAGGATGAAGTGACTGGGTTGTACAATCCAAAGTAGTAATTTTTAATTCAAATGCAAAGGTTTTTTTACAGAAGTTTGAAATTCCAACTTTCATATTCAAGTTCCCAAATGGTGTAGTGGTGTAACATTTTAATGATTATCCCCTCAAGCTATTCACAAAACACATTGATCGAATCATCATTAGTTGCTCTCCTAGCAGCATAAACCTATATAATCAATATAATTCCTGACTTTGTTCAAAGGCAAACTGTAATGATTCTATTGCTTACAGAGTCATACCCAAACACTTTGATGCCTCCATGAGTTTGATAAATGCAACCCCTCTTTAACCTCTGAACAGTACACCACATACCTATCCATCATCATGAACTGGCCCCATCATTACAGTACAGCTCTGAGACTGCACATCCATTCATCAATCATCTTTCTTTAACCATAATGGTAAATTCCAAGTTCATATTCATTTGTAAAGTTTCATATCATTCTTTTCTCCACAGTGAGCGGCAGACATAGTACCTGTGAAAAAAATCAAGAACAGCAGCATCACAAATAATTGATACTTTTCATGAAGGACCCACTTAATTGGAATTTGTTAGTACCACACATCTCATTTTTTAACAGCTCATAGGACAATTCTCATCTAATGGAGGAGAGGGAGAGACTCTGCTCATACAGTCTTCCCTCCAGTAGGTAGTTGCCATGGGCTACATATAAATAACCAACCTTTCCCAATATCCTCAGTGGTATTTCCTCTAAGCAGTCTCATACACTCAGAAATCCCCCAAACCTGTGTTGTTATTTGAAAAAAATGCCAAAAGAAAATAAAGAGCCATACACTACTATTACAACTACAGGTAACTGCAGATTTCCTTGCAGAATGTTGGGGAATATAAAAAATCTGGGAAGGACTTCACAGAATGGAAAAGTTGAATTTGGAATGGAGTCACTTTAAATGACCTCCAGCTGACAACATGAAGTCATGAACGTTCTTGAATGCTCGTGAATGCTCTTTACCATAACAGCCTCTGTTGTGCAGAGAGTATTAGAGAGACAATAAATGGCTAATGAAAAAATGCAGGCTACTCTTTGAATGTGGCATAAATAAAATCATTTTCCTTAATTAGTAAAAATAGAATATAAGCTAACTAACTTCATGCTTAATGCTCTAGCTGCAGAGACTGTTGATAAATTCAGTTACCTGAGATCAAATGTTTCCAATCATAATCTGTCCTATAAAAAATGGAAAAAAAATAAGTTGATCCATTCACAATTTCCCTTACAAAAGCCTGAAAAAAACATTTCACCTCAAAAAAAAAAAAAGAAAAGTAAAAAGTAGAAACATTTGACTGGTAAAACATTTATTTTCTTTCTGTAGCAACTTAGGACTGTGAATTCTGATAAATTATTGATGGTGACAGGAAGAAAATTGAAGCTTTTGAGATGTGGTGCAAGCGAAGACCCTTGCATATCTCCTGGGCAGAAAAGATGATAAATGCTCATATTAAATATATTATTGGAGAAAAGTAGACTCGGTTGTCAGAAATGAATAGGTGTAAATGTATGTGCTTTGGACACATCAGGAGTAGAGATGGAAATAACCTTGAGAATGTAATTATGGAGTGTGAATGGCAACAAGTCATCATAATAGAGTTGTTAGAAAATAGGTGGATAGATGGCATGCAGTAGGCTGCCGTGACTTCAGTTTCTGAATGCTCAAATCTAGCAACGGATCAAGGAGGCTTCTAAAAATTCTCCCATGAAAGTACTAATATGCAGGTGCCAATAAATTGATTTTACTTCACTTGCAAGCAAAGGAAACAAGTGCAATTGCTCTGTCAACACAGTATTTTATAAATTACAAGTGTATTCGCAAATATACACTTTATCACAATGACTTAAATATACTGGCAATGACAATCCTTGTCATTTCTGATTGTGCCTTGATACCACAAAAGCCTGGTGGAAAGTATAACTGCCCTATCTCCAAGTGTGACTCAGAATAAGAACATTTACAGACCGCGCAGGAGAAAGCCCCCCTCAACAAAACCAGAGCAAAGTAACAGATTATGGCAAGGGATCAGTTTCAAAGGAGTTTATTATCCAGGCAGTATTTGCTCCTTCCCTTTATTCAGAACGGGTGGTAGACCATGAAAAGAGGGCACTGAGTTGTGTCTCTTCTTCTCTTTTCCAAAGAAGCTCTTTGTGTCTCTAGCTGATTGTCTTTATGAAATAATACACACAAGTCCTCCTCCACCCTTTTATGAATTTCCTTTGTCTATGTAGATCAGGGAAGACTCATGTTAAGTCCCTGTTTCCAGGACAAAACACACTTCCTGGGCTATTCTTACATGACAGCAGTTTCACTACAAATACCCTCTGGAATGGGATACATTCTGGAGCTCTTTCGTTATGACCACTTGCATTGTGAAGAAAGCACCTTTGACTTGCGTGAGTGTAGCCACTGTTCTCAATTTACATCAGATGTAAAAGCCCTCAATTCTTTCACAAAAATAGGTATTTAAACAATTAGGTGATGTTATCAAAGATAAATTATGCTCAAAGTCTAATTAGAAACCTCAGGGCTATCTCTGAATATCCAGTACAGCAAACTTAAGGGGCTACAGTTTTAACTGGAGGAGCTGCATACAACTCTATGTATGAGAGAATCAACAGATAGACAAAGAGGGAAGACCAACGGAGACAAGGACTAACAGCAAAGTCAAAAATCTAAGAAAGCAAGTTTCCCTGCAAAACTGAGGGCAAGCAATTATCTTCCAGGGTTTGATTTTCAGTGAGTTCCCAGGAACCAGTGTATTGCAGGGAAAAATATTTAGAATTAAAAAAAATAAAAAGGCTTTCATAAGGAGTAGGAAAAAAAAGTGCATTCATGACTAGGAAGCAACTTGACAGAAAGCAACCTGCCACATATCAAAAACTAGCTAAATAGTAGAGTAGAAAACAAGTAATTAAGCTTTGTGGGGCTTTTTTTGTGGCTTTTTCTTTGGTTGGTTAGTCATTTTTTTCCCTCTTGACCTATTTGACTGTGACTTGAAAAAAAAATAATAGTAAAGGACTACACTCCACCACCTGGTTCTGCAAAGCAGGAGCTTTCAAGAGCATAGCTATTATTAGGAAGACAAGTGCTTTCCTAACCCACCAGATAGGATTTCTTACTTGTCTGCCCAGCTGACTGACAGATACGACTTATTATGCAGTTCATGACACACTGTTGTGTCTTGATATGACTGTTTAGCTCTTGATCATTATTACTATCCATGCTTACTGTACTAACAAAGACCTGAGGACAAGCATTAAGCAGTTTCTGGAAACATGTGCGCATAGCTTAATTCAATCAACGTGAATTAAAGGATTTTCTGTGCTTAAAGTAATCACTCCATACTCTCTTCTGAAACCTGAAAGCTGTTTTGTTCTGAAAAACTTGTGCTGTGTTACTTCCCCTACCAGTAAAAACACCACATTTTTCTTTTCCTGGTGGTTTTCCTTTAACTTCCCTTGACATGATACAGATAAAGAAGCACCCCACAAGATTGCTCCACAAGTGGTCAGCACCCTTTATTTCAGTCTGCTTATAAATGATACTAGAAATGGTAGTCTAAGATATATTAATAAAAGGAAAAATAAAGTAAAACAAAACCACCCAAAAAAACCCCCTACAACAAACAGATTGTAGTAAATACATTCAAACAAAAGTAATGGAAGTAAACATAAGTAAATTCCAGCAGAAATTTGTCCAGATAGAGACTCAATAAAATCTGTGTAAGGACTAACTAAAGGACTAGGTCTTATTATTAGACAGAGCTATCCATTAAAACCCAAGGGATCATGTGAACCTGGCTACAGCTGTACAAGAAGCAAGAGTCCAAGTCAGATCTCAGCTGCTGGCTGAAATTAGAAGGGTGAAGGTCAAATAAGCAAAGGCAACAAACCAGACACTAGGAGTTGTAATCATATCTGCAAGCAAATTTCAGGACTATTCAGATTAAAAGTACCACAGGCCAGATTATCTGAAGCTTTTATGTTTGCACATTCTGAAAATGCCATTCATATAGTCAAGACAACTGGCAGTTAAGTGTTCATTCATACCTCCCTTAATTGGGTGCGATATCAGAAACGAAACACACACTTTGGTTTAGCCCTTTTGAATTTCAGATGGTGCAGAAGTATAAATCCTGATGCTTCTGAGAAAAGATGGACTATTGCCTAATCATCCCATGATTACAGAATTTGCACCTACTCCTCTCTCAACCACTTTGCTGATCATGATTTGTCTATGACTCATTCAAAACACCATATATCTGACTAACAGTGTCTTAAGTAATGGCTATCTTAAGAGCGCGCTGATGGTTTCACACTGGGATGTTGGCAAAATACCCCTGATGTGGACCTAGGCCATGTCAGGAAGGTGTGTTGATACAAGACCCTACAGTCAGCAAATTATACCAGGAACAGAACAATGTATCAGTAGAAACTGCACCTACATTTAATGCCTAAGGACTCCAACAATATTGACACTGAGGGGTGGTTGAAGTTTTCAAACGGCTGATTAATCGTTACCTGTGAAAGCAAAAATACAATGTGAACCTCTCCTAGATACACAACTTCTTACTGATGTATTTCAAGACTTTTTCTGTGTTATACTACAGATAGGAAATCCAGAGAATAAAAAAATCTCTGAACTTTACTCCACAGTAATTGCTGAGGTGGTTAAGAAGATCAATGCTGGTCCACAACCAAGAGTACTCCAGTGTAAGTCTTCACAAACAACTTACTCAAATTTTAATTAAATGAGAAAACTTTGCCTGACACTTTCAAGTGAAATCTTTGAACTGACGCATCTAACTACATGTTAGTTTCAGTCTATATATGCCTTAGAATGCAAGAGCTTATCTTATTATTCAGTGGAAAATAAAAGTGCAGTGGAAAATAAAAGTGACTAGAAGCACACACTAGAGGCTTGGCACTGTATTTGTACTTGGACTAAAAGCAAGTTGTGGGAGCATAGCCCTCAAACCATTTTGGTTTATTCCTACTTTATGACCTGCTGTATTAAAATCTCTAGGAAAAGATGGTATCAGTTTTTGAAAAGCTTGCAGCTACAAGATTATCAGAAAAATGTTATGGCATTGTAGGTCACATTAATGATATACATAAAATACTGCTTTTCAGTAACAATAAAACCATACTTGAAAGTAAACATAAAAAAAAATCCCAGGAGGTTCTGAGACTTAAGTGAAATTTCTAGACTGTAACACCCATAATACTTCAGTTTTACCCAAAGAGAAGCCCGTCTAACATCCTTCTAGCTTTATGCTTGGATCATAAAAAAAAAACTCAGCAAAGAGCCTTCAAATTTGTCTCTTACATAATTTTTACTAACTTACATTCTCTCTTTTTCTGTTTAAATTGAAGATAGCTATTAGAGGTTTTTTGATCTATATTCTTTTTTCTTTTATAGAATAATATTTTGGGACTTTTTTTTCCCCTGATTTATTGTGATAATACAAATGTATTAAAACAAAACAAAACCTATGCCAAATTGTTTATACTAGTATTATATTTGATTTGGGAAGCTAAGTACCTAATGTAACAAATGTAAGGATAACCCCCCCAAATTCATAAGAAGTAAATTATTATTTTAGTGACAACAAATAACAGTTGATAGTTCATCTGAGTACTTCAGCTCCAAGGCAATCTAAATGGCCACTGAAAGTTTGATTTAGGAAAAAGATTAAATGCTTTGTGTTGGCTTCATTTATTAAATCAGTACAACACTGATTAAACACTGATAAACTGATAAAAATTGTGTATCCCACTCTTACAGTTACCTGTCCATTGTGAAAGCCCCAATCCATTGATCATTAACCTTGGAGAGAATCGTTTTATCTAAGCCTGGACTAAAAGCCAGTTTTAAACACTTTGCCTGGTGGCACCTAGGTTTCCAATTCAGTGTCTGACATCTCCTAGGGATTCCTTGCAACTCAGTCATTTTCACTGTAACCTTTCTGAGCTGGTTTTATAGAGGCTATGTCAAGATTCCCCTAGAACAACACTGCAAGGAGGTAAGGAAGACAGATGCAGGAGAGCAATTTGCTATGCATGTGCTATTACACCAACAGTACCAGAAAGCTCCTTAGTCTTTGTACGTTTTCCTCCCACACTTTGTAAATCTAGAACCTGGCATATCTCTCCATAATCTTACTCACCCCTTTTCCATCCCCTCACCTTCCTGCATCTTTCCTGCATGACTGGAAGGCCGTGACAGCCCTTCTGTGCCCAGCAAGGCCCCCATCATACATGTACAGCCCCTGCATAGAAACTCATCCCTCCACGCAGACCAGTCCCAGTCTCCCACCTTTAATTTGCTCTATAGAAAATTAAGTAGAGATTTCAAAACTGAGAAGAATTATAATTGTATCCGGTTTCAGTAAATTGAAGACACAAAATTCATCTTGATCCGTTAAAAGTCATCTTTCAGTTGTCATGACCTTCTCCAAGATGGACGAGCATCTAGGAAACATTCTATAGCCACCCACGCCTCAGACATGCAGGGCACATAATGCAGATTCAAACCAGACATATATATCCCACTTTGCTGCTGACTTTCCAGACATACCCCATCTCTTGGAAATATGAAAGAATATTAAGTTACAAAGACATTTTGCATGGAAGGATTTCCTGAGTTAGCTGGTGAGGGCTCCTTTGGTCTGCATATTCAAGTTTCTCCTGAAGATTTATAACTAAATTAATGTTTGAGAAAGTCATCTGCCAACGAGAAAGAAAAATTTGGCGGTCGACACTGCTCTTCCCTTCATCTGCCTGAAGAAGGGCCATTACTCCCACCGGCCACAGCACTTTCCGTACCACCCCACACATTCTCTTAGTTCGTGCCACCCCTGCTTGCTTATTTTTCACGTCAACCAGGCCTCACCACGGGCACCAAATACCCGAGGGACCGGCCAGACGAGACCGCGCAGCCATGAGCAGCCGGGCTCCGTGAAGAAGCACAAACATGCCTCTCCCGCACACGGCGCTGCCGCCCTGCAGCCGGGAACTACCACAGCAATCCCCTC
>JANHFX010004963.1:101999-127877 GCA_027560015.1 Chloroceryle amazona | reverse complement strand
TTCTTTCTTTCTTTCTTTCTTTCTTTCTTTCTTTCTTTCTTTCTTTCTTTCTTTCTTTCTTTCTTTCTTTCTCCCTTTAATAGATATTATTTTTTAACTGAATATTGAATATTTTAACTGAATGTTGTCCCCATAAGTTTAGAGGGGTGGGGTGTTCTTTCCAGTCTGGCTGCTGAGCAAGCTCTCCCACTGCTGGCTGGGATTGCCTCGTTTCTAGTCTCCCTCCTGTAGCCTCAGAGTAAATCAGGAAGCCTGTTTTACTCTGAAAATGTAAAATGTGGGGAGAAAAAAAAAATGTTGGCAAGCTTATGCTGATCCATACTAGTTTATCAAAAACCACAAAAAACCTGTGTTTGGTAATTTTATTGGCTTATTTCTACATTAATATTTTATCAACTATTTTGAAAGAGGCAAAAGACGCATGTGCTGACAAAAACATTAGCAGAGAATGTCAGCTATTCAGAATGAGACTCAGCAATGTTTTCCAGATGTGATTGGAGATGTACAGTTAATCATTTATTATGCAAAAAGGGATCCTTTTCTTGCTTGGCCATCTCTAGAAAGTCACTGAAGCATGAATCTACACGGAGAATAGTTAAACTTTTCCAACTGGTCTGGGTACTTTTCTTTGCACGCCATTACAGTTCACAGAAAATGCTGTTTCCCCCCTCAGCCTAAGGCATGAAGAGCACTAGCACTGTCTGACCTGAAGACTAACAACATTGCCATCAAGGTTATTTAGAAAAGAAAATGAAACTTCTCTGTTAGTACTTATTCAACATGCTGGATACACCTTGCCCCGTTCCAGGTGCTGCTCTAAGCTTCCTCTCTGCGGAGGGAGAGATGGGTATCTTCAGGGCACGACTCTGACTTTACATAGGTGGAATTGTCTACTTCCTCCCTGACTGTAGGGGGATTTTAGATTCCAGTTAAGTGTTTGGATTGGAGACTTTTCACCTTGGCACTGCAGCTAAAGGCTGGAAGTTACGTGGGTGAACTTAAGCCTAAGAGCCTGACTCAAAGCTCAGAAAGTCAATGAGTCTCCCCATGACTTCACCAGTTTACTGAATGCTTGTTTCTAGCCTGGGGAAAAAGAAAAAAAGAAAGAGAAATACTGGCTCTTCACAGTATTGTTCACCTTTTTATGTAACTCTTGTTCAGAATTATTTTACTTTCTGTGTTGCTGTTCAGTCTGTGTGTTCAATATCCCTTCATATACAAATGCTTCTACTGTCCCTAATTTCTTGCATTTTCTCCTCCCTCCTACTTGAGATGAGTTTCCAATACATCCTGGAAGTGGTGAGATTGGCTCCCCCATTCACAGTGTCCAGAATAATCCTTTAGAATGTACTTACAAAGAAATTCACAATGTTAATTAACAACTCATTTAAAATATCATTTAACTGGCATATTTTCTAAGTGACTCAGTTTGGGGGGTTTCTCTCAGAAATACACTGTAAAATCATTCTCATTTACCTTCCAGACTTTCGTTCTGAATTATTCACCTCTTTTTGGCTCACTAACAATGTCTATGAAATTATCTGTAAAGAATTCCATTACTGCATATATTTCTCCTTTGTCTTTTGAGAATACTAGAGTAAAAGAATGTCTTTTCTTTGCCATTCCTGATCATTTTAGATTGACTCTTTATCCTCTGGTGGTCTACCAGACCTAATGACTCTTCTGCAGGCTCCTCATTTCTGAGATACTTGAACAATTCCTGTTGAGCTTTTTAGGTGCCTTCATGTATTTGCTTCTCTTAGCCAACCTCTGTGTTCAGTTTTCTTAGCAGTAATTTGGCTTTATTTCCACTTTGAAGGATACTTTTTTCTGACCTGAATAAATCTTGTCGCATAGCTAACTACAGACCTCCAGTTTAAATATTCCTCTTTCTTGGTGTTAAGTGTGACAGGAAGAAGTAGGTGATCTATTTACAGGGAATACATTTTTTCTGAACATAAACATTTTCTGAACTTTTACAAAATAACCTTCACAGAATTATTTGGTTTGGGGGTGTTTGTTTTCCACAATTTACCTAACGAATATTCTATATTTGTCAGTCTACAGATCTTTTGAAAACTTACTTGGTTCACTTAAAAGTTGGGCTTCTTTAACATATGCATATACGAAGTGGGTTTTATTTTTTTTGGAAAGACAACACAGGTGCTTTTGGCTTCCCCTCCAGCCCAGATCACAGTGAGCTGAGTGACGTGCAAGAATCTTCACTGAGACTTCCACTGCAAAGTACTCCTAAAATCTCCCATCAAAACTGAGTTTCCTGGCTCAGCTGCAGCTGTTTGATACAAAATACAGTGTACTGACACATGGTCAAACTCCGTTACTGAGACAGAAGGAAAGGATAAAAGTCCACTTAGCAAAACTAGCAAAGGTAGTGAAAACCTGCAGTACATTCCTGCCTTCTTGCTGTCTCCCATCCCCTTCTGCTACTGCTTTCCCTTGCCTCCTCCAGTCCCAATCTGGGAAATTGGAATAACAACCTGTTATGTGGAATGCTCCTACAGTATTTTAGTGTTTTGGGGTATGTAGCCATAACATGACACATTCCTGTCCCCTTCATCCACAACAGCCTACAGGATCCTTTCAATTTCAGTGCTGTTCTTCCATACCTAGAGCTAGTCTTTTCTTGCTGGATTGTTTGAGGCCAGGAATTACACCATCTTCTTGGTTATTCCGAGGCTTGAAGCTCAAGTCCACTGTCAAGGTTGCTGGAGACACTTGCATGGCATACTCTGAAGATGAGCAGTATCAGTTGGTTCTTAGGGCAGTAAGGGGTGACTCAGAAATAAATAAATAAAAAGTAGGCTGCATACACTAATTTTCCAAATTCAAAAATCCCAGTTATATCTGGGTGTTTCCTCGGGGTCAAGTCAAGTATTTCGGGTCACCCAGGCTTGCTGTAAAGCTTCTTGTGTCATGGCAACAGAATGGCATGGGTGGCTTTATTCATACCCAGTTTTCTGTTTACATGGCATCCTAGATGTCTTCCTCCATCTTTCCTTTCCTCTTCCCTTCAGTGAAGATTTTTCATTCCCACTGTTCAATGCACTACTTTTACCTTTCCTGTATGCTTGTCTAATTTGACTGATCTTTCTCCCATACATAGTTTAAATAGCAACCCTCACAAATTCATTTTCTTTATCAGCAATATAATTCTACTTCTCTGGTACCAAAGGACATCCCTTGCCTCTGGAATCCCTGCTCACAACAGCCTAAGGAGCACAAACCTACAGCACCAGCTTGGTGAGGACCCTGGAATGCCTGGTGAGGTGGCTCTGTTGATAGCACTGTTGTTCAGCCAAAATAATTCAACTACTTCTAAGAATAAGGTTAGGGCAAATAGATTTTTATATGGATATATATATGTTTTGGAAATCTTTACTGATTTTAAACTGAAACCCAAAATTTGGCAGACAGGATGATGTCTGGCATGTGCCACACTGGATTACTCAGCCCAAATTCAGCTGAGCAATTTAGCTTTGGAAAATTCTACTTACCCATGATCAGAAAAGCTGCTTGTACTGAAGAGCTGAACTTCTCCTAGGAATTCATAATCACTGAACACACACGCTGACACTTCCCACAGTGCTGAGAGATGACCAAAGTGTCTGTTCTGTTCAGTCACATCCCAACTGCAGCTTCTAGAATACAAATTCTCCTGGTAGCTCCCCTGTACAACCAGATTGCAACTATATTATCCTTACTATGGTGAAACCAAACTTTCTTTGCTTGTAATTATTCTTTAGCTGCTGTCTGACATCAGCCAGTGCACTGGGTACTGATCTCTGTAGGAGAGTGGGAGCAGCACGGTCCCCCTGTAGTAGTAGGTTGTCAGGAGCAAAAGAAGTATGAAAGTGAGATTTAGGGGGATAGAGAAAGAACTGGGGGGAGGGAGGAAGAATGTGGTCTTAGGAAAAGAACAAGAAAGACCAAAAGATGGGAAAAATAAGTAGAAGGCAGGAGACAAGAACTACAGTCAGTGGTGTACCAAACTGGACTTGAGGAGGTAGAGCTGGCAATCTACTAAGCCAATGAGGTAAAGACATTGAGATAGGCTAGAGGAATATAAAAGCATGTGTGGATGGGTAGGGAAGGCAGCTGGCAGCTGACTAGAAAGGTGGAAAGGACATCTGAAGAATGAGCAGCAGAGGTAGATAAAAAAAATAGAGACCACTGGTGGGGTGAGAAAAGTCATGTAAAAAAAAGAATGGGAGGGTAGATGTGGAGAGAAAATGTCAGGTGATGACAGGGCAAAGAGATTGGAAATTAATGTGAGTAAAACATGGTGTCTCTCACTGCCCCAAATGAAATCCCTGATTTTTTTGTCTTATAATTCTTCTGGTTTACTGCACTCCCCTTCATCAGTCTTGTCCACGGGTAGGACAGAAGACTGCTGCCGCTCTCATTTGGCTCATTAGCTCTAGTAAAAGGGGTTTGTGTAGCAAATCCGAACCCACTGATGCTTCATATGACTTTCAGTACAGTACTACATGGTAATTTTTTTTAATATAAGTCTTTGAAAAATAACTATGGGGTTATAAATGCAAAAAAAAAAATTCCTCCATGTTTTCAGAACCATTAATAATACCACAGAAGTAAAATACTGCAATATCTTCAAAAATACATCAAGCCACTTCCTTTGTGACACAAACTTTAATTTCCTGACCCAGCTCTACCTTATGGCAAAGTCTCTTATCTTATTCACTCCCCAAAACTCTTGAGACTAAGTTAGTGAAAAGCTATTCAGGATTTTGTGTCCTTGTCACTATTTAACATGGGCCTACATGTTTTCTTTACTACATCTCTTCAACCCCTTCCGAAAGCCAAGTTATTAATTTCATTATTGACTTTTTATTCCTGCACAGACATTAATGATTTTATCTTCATTATATCCTAAGTGATGAGTGGGCAGTTCTGCAGGTTCAGAAAAGAGAGGCATACAGAAATTGAGGTTAAAAAAAAATCTAACTTGGAGAACCCACTTTGATACAGGTGGTTCCCAATTTTTTGCAAGTACATCGCAATATATAACACTTAATATGCTCAAAGCACAGCACTGATTGCTTCCATTTGCAGCTCTGTGTGTTCAACACTTATTTAACACTATAGTACAGCCTCAAATCAAGCACTCAGAAAATGAAGGCCACACAGCCAGTGAACTCCTACGAAAAGTAAGGTGACCTGCTTAGGATAAAAAAAATAGGCTCCCTCCAGCAGAAACAGATACAGAAGCAAGTTCTTCAGTTGTGTTGAACATACCCCAGTATTTCTCTTCCCCTCATCCCCAGCCTCCTGAATTTCACAGCACACACAGCGAGGCTCTAAAGCCAGTACCTGCAATTCTTGCACAACACTGATTCAGCCGTAACCCCACGCAGCTCCTTTCTACAAACTCAGAAAGGCAAGGGGGGAAATGCTGTGTGATCAGGTAATTACAGACTAGATCTCCGTGCATACACCCATGGTGCTGAATTAAGGTACTACAGTACATAGTGGTCCTTGATTGTCAGAGTGGATTTTCTGAGAGGCAGAAGGAGACCAGCTCTACTATACCAATATATTAAGCTCTACTATATATATATTAAGCCCCAGTATCTGCTGCTCAACAAGCAGCATGTTTTTACAGATGCTATTGTCTGAATATTATAAGTACCATATAAAATAATAAAATGCAGAAGGGTAGACTGTAAGGCAATGCACAAAGATTTTCCTGCTCAAATCAAGCTGAAGTTCACAGGGGTGGTGTGAATACAACTTTTTACTGAGTCAATTTACCCTGTTAGCTCCAGCCTTAGCTAATTTAGGAATAGGATTTAGCAAATTTAGGAACATCATAGCATTAACTGCAGTCAGCAAGCATCCTAGGGAGTGTATAGTGTCTTTTTATCCGATATGCAGTCAGATAGCTGCAATAATGCTGATGATACTTAATAATTTTATTAGCTTGCAAACGGTGCTTTCAGTCAATACATACAAATTGTAAAAAATACCATCACTTCCCTTATGATAGAGAGAGACAAGTGTCTAGGAAACACAATTCCAACTGGGCAGAAGTGCTGTATTTGTGAAAATTATTGTTCTCTTTTTGAAACGAGATGCTTTGATCACCTCAGCATAAATGAGCTTCGTAGTCGTCACGAAGCTGAAGAATGAAAAAAAAAGAAAAAGGCAACAAAATTGACTTTGTAAAGTATTGGCATGGATTTGCTTTGCTTGAGTAAGGGTATTCAGAGAAGTTCAAAGCTGCAGAGGTCATCTTATAGAAAAAAAAAGTGCTTAAGGGAACACGGAATGTTTGAGTTCCTTAAGTGCTCAGTGTTATCTCAGCACCCCCAGACTGAATGCTGAATCTAGTCTCAGAAAAATTAGCAGAGCCCCATATATTAGGCACAGAGGACTTTTACCAACACAAAATAGATGGTCAACACCTGGTCTTTAAGCAGGTTTTATAGTCCTCATAAAACATACATCCTTCATGCTTGCTAACCTACAAATACAGTTAGAGAGTCCCACTCATTTCAAATAATGTGTTCAGAAAACCATGTGTGCTGGTCTTTGAGGCCTGGGCATTATAATAGCCACTCATTTATAGCAGGTTTTCATTTGAAAAGTAGAACATGATGTGAAGTAAGCAGCAAATAACTTCCAAAATCAGAAAGAAAAAAAACAAATTATGAAGTTGCTTATTATAAGAGAGAGATTAATTTAGTCATCTTCATCAAAAAAAATAAAATTGAGTTCTGCTGTTACTGTACAGTTAATCCATACATCTTTAAAGACTTCTAGTTTAGTCTCATACAGAGTCTGAGCAAAAATGGTGAGTTCTTTTTAGGATACGGCTGGAATAGCTTGATTTCCTTTTTTGCCTTTTTTTTTCAATCTTCTATTAATTATGTAATTTTTTTAATTAATTCTGTGACAATTAAGCCAGTGGATTTTAGGCACAGTCCTACTTAGCTACCTTTATGTTGCTGCTCTGTCCAGTCAGTCAGATTTGCTGATCTGGGGATACTTCTGAGGAGCACACATGAAAGACAGGACAAAGCATTTCATCTAACCGTGTGAGGATGCAAGATGAAGCAGCTCCTGAGGGCACCACGCTTGTCTGTCTACACACCCCCTCTTCAAGATACACTCTACTTCAGTACTCCAAAGAGGCTTGGGCAGAGATCTTCTTTCTTGCCCATCTATGTAACACATTTATTTGTTTGCCACTCATGAAGCCTTTTAAAATGTACTTTATGATACTTCAATTCAACTCACTATGGAAACTATACTCCAGATTATGTTTGCCCATTTCTAGCAGCTTCTGTCCCACTAGTAACAAGGTAGGGGAACTGAGAGGTATGCCATGGGCTTTCTCCTCGGAGTTTGTGATGAAGATAAAATGGGGAGTTACTGACTTCGTATGGACACTATTTGGGCAGCAATTAGTCACCAGACTGTCATCTTCATCCATCTAGATGCTTGGTGAAAACTCCTACCTCTAGTTAGCCCAGCGTACTTGACATATTCAGTGCCAGCATCAGCACAGATTTATCTGGTTATATTCTCACATGATGAGGAAATAGAAGAGAGTCTTCATTTCAGGCTTTTCTGAGTTAGTATCTGGTTTGGTCTGCATGTGACAATAAGGTGACGTTCCTCACTCATTCCATCATGTGCAGCATACATGTTTTAGCTGATACCGTGTTTTAGCTGATGGCTAAGAGGACCCATATGCATGTTTATGTATCTTCAGACAATGGCAGCCTGGCAGGACACCTAAGGTCAAATTGATTACACATCTCGTGCCACTCCCAAGATCTATGCATCCAAATACAGCATGCTGCTTTGGGATACCACCTCACAAAGTCAATACAAAGTTGAACTTCATGAAAAGTTTAAAATATTTGTTCATATATATATATATAAAAAAATAAATAAAAATCAAGTGACAGGTTGAGTTCAACAGAAACTGTGAACACAAAGAATCATACAAAGTAGGCAACTTTTTACTTGCCCCTAACTAGGGAAGCTAGATGTTTCAACATAAAAAAAAAAAGAACTAAGCTGAACACTTGTATTTCATCAGTAAGGGATTTAAGTAAAACTATTTTACATCTCTGGAATAAGGGAATACTATTCCAACAGTGTTTTCTGAGATGAGAAACAGGACTGGTCTGAAGGTCCGTTTGAGAGCCTGGAATGGACTTCAGCTCATTCTGAAAACTCAGCCACCATACCTTTAAGAGAAATAAGCTGAAGATGGAATCTGATTCAACTAGATCTTCTTCCTTGCAACTTAGTCATCAAAAATCATATAAGAAATATCACTTGAGACTATTAAAAATTCAGCATAACCAAGTTTGAAGTCAACCCCTAGTTTGTAATTGGAAAAAAAAAGTAAAATCAAAGGTGAACATAAAATTGCTAAATACTTCAAAGACAGCATGCAAGTTCAGTTGCTTTCAATGAATTGCTTCCAGAAGCACTTGCTGGTCAAATTCTAATGAAGACTTATTTCATGTATTCCTTCATTCAAAACAGAAAAGTTTTCAGCTGTTTTTAATCCTGTTTCTGTCATTCATTCACTCATGGCCAAACAATGGCCCTCTGCTAGAAGCCAAGACCTGCTGCTTAGCCTCTAACCATCAGAGTCGAGAAGAGTGCGAGCTAAGTTCTGGATGTGCACTACTGCTGGCAACGTGGCCGACGTGGCTTGCTGCAGAAATGGGTGAAGAGTGGCCAGCTTTTGGTACTTCTGCTGGAAGTCTCACGATGGGTGCTACTCACAATCTCAGTTTATGGAGTTAGGCAAGAGTGTGAACTTTCACTTGATAACAGAGCAGAATAGAATAATGTCATAGTTGTGGGGAGAACAGAAGGGGTAGGGAGTAAAGTGTGTATGTGTGCTACTTAAATAATGCAAAACCATCTGTAAAATACACCAAGCACATTTAATGCATTCACTTTTGAAGTAATTCACTTCTCTAGTGCATAGCTACCTATGGCCTGAAGAGATGGCGTTAAATTGCGGTGAGCAGCGCGAGACTGGTAGAGCAGGATTTATCTGGGGCCATGTATTCTGCAGCAATAGGCTGCAGCCCGTGGTGTGGGCAGCAGATGGGCTCCGGTCAAGCCACAACCCAGGTAATCTATTGACAGATAATTGAGATTTGACTGCTTTATAAAGCTCAGTAATTTTAATGCAGCCTCATGACTGTTGAGTTATGGAGTTGAAAATATTACAAACTGTCCAAAAATATAAACCACCCTTCAAAAACCTTCCTCCAATTAAATTCCCTCGGCTGTAACTTCCCAAAACCGTAACCCTTGTAAAAACCTTTTTACTGAATGTCTCCACCTTCTTTCCCTCCAGCTACAAACATCTGAAAAGAAGTAGTTGACAAACAAAGAAGTTGTGAAATTTGATAATTGGGTTAATGACAATAATAAAAAAGAAACCCTTGAAAAATTGAGGACAAAAAGTCTTTTATTGGAAAGATGTTTTCTTCCTCAGATGAATTATAGATCAACTCGGTGGAAAACACTGTTTGATAATTATTCCAGGGCTGCTGTGATTAAGAAAACAGTACAAGGTCTGTTCTATTTTCAAATGTCCCCACCCTTGCTTCAGCAGAAATGAAGTTGCAATAATTTTATGGTACAGAAAATGAAAACAGTTGGCTTACTAAGTAACAGTGAAGCAACATAGTTCCATAGATATAGAATATCATTTAGAACCCTGCTGTGTCATTTGAATCGTGTTAATCTTTATCGTTTCTTCATCTAACCTAATTTGCCTAACCCCCTTATTTAATATTCCTCCTACTGTTTATTTCTCACTGAAAGAGCATAACAGCAACAGAAACTAAATATAATATCATATGGATAATATAAATACAGGCTAGAACTGGTGGTAAATGTTCTTAGAAGTGTGAACATTCCTCTCTCTCTTTCGATTCCAATCTTTCAAGACTTTTCTTTGTTAGGGGAGAATTTAATAAGACAGATAATCAGTCATGAAGAATGAAGTAGAACTCTGCTAGTGACTGCTGAACCCAAATGATGCATTGTAGAAGGAAGAAGACAATAATAGTAATTCTTTGTAATAGAGGATACCGAAGTAGCAAGAAGCAGGTAACACAAGGTCTAAACTATTATCATGAACTCTGGGACTAAACATCAGATGTTGGGTTTCCTTGCTTCGGCAGCACGCAGAAGCCTAGAAGATGGTTTAAATGGCTGGGAGGAAAGACTTATCATGAAAAGGATGCCCGCTGGCACAGAGCCAGGGTAGCTGGTTCATTCACAGTGGACACTGGCAACTCCTGTGCGTAGAGTGAGGTATTCCAAACAGCCTGAAACTGACCCAAATTATACCCGTTACAAAAATGCCTGAAATTTACCTCAGTTAACTCCCCATTTGCAAATTGAGAGTCGCACTGTGACATCAGTGCAGTTCTGGAGACAAGCACAATTGTCAGTGGCTACTCACAGTAAAAGACTATCAAAAAGGCAGAATTTCTTAAAGAGCTGGAAAAAGAATCAAGCTGGGTTTGCTATCTGCATGTTGAAAATGAGAAATCACATTCAACTTTCTTCCTGAATGGAGCTATTAAATCAACAGAGGAAGCCAAATGAAGTTTCTAAGAATCTTGCCCTCTGAGAATTTCAGTGTGTAAAAGCTGTGGAAATTCCACTTTATCGCCACCGTTCTGCCTACCACAAGGGAGCATTTGTAATATTGATTAAATTGGACATGGACAGCAGAAAAATATGTAACATTTATCAAAGTTTACAAATGCAAGAAAACAAAGCCAGAAATTCCACTTCTTAGTATAGAGTCTAGAAAAATACGATGGGACGTACCTTCGATGCAACAGGAAAATAGTGGTGCTTAAATTTTTGGAGACACTGCCAGACCTAATCCTTTGTTTCCAGAAACATCCACTGAAACCCAGAGCCAGCTCACCCTCTCGGGAGCCACAGATACAGCTAGGAACTTGGCCCTTGTCTCCTGACCTGGACCAGACATCACTAATTCTATCATTCCACTCACATTTATGGTTTTACGCTTCAATAGCTTAGACCTCAAGGAGTTGCACGTGTGGTACCTCCCAAACTGAAAATGGTTGCAAGCAAAGTGGATTTCATTCTTTTCTAGCCTTTAAAAAGGTGCTTTGATACCTGTGAGCAACCTGGTTGGGGTTTTTTACCCTTTTTGTACCTCAGTCAGGTATTGGAGCAATATTAATGTTACAGGGAGATGACACCTGACAAACTGCAAAACCAGGCCTTGGTTGTTTGCTGTTAACTATTTGCACTAATAAAGCAACGACCCGTGTTCTGGGGAAAGGCTTCCCCTTGGTCATTTTTGAGCAAAGGCTGAATATTTATTTGTTTGCCCCTTTTTAAATCAATTTCAAAAGGGAATCTCGTAAATGCTCTACTAAACAAAACCCCAAAAGGACTACATTAAGGCTGCTAATCATGTCCACGACATCCATGAAATTATATACTGCTGTTTTGATAGAACTATATTGTTTTATAGAACCATATTAATTCAGTTTAACACAAATTAACCAAGAGATCCTTCTCTTGAAAGGCATAATTGAGACGCTTCTAATTCTAACTTGCCTTAATATTAATCCTTGTGGTGATGCTCTCTCTTTCTCTGTCACAGCTTTATATTAAGTAAGAAACCTAATACTTCCTAAAGTCCAGGATACGTTTAGTCTATCAGTGATCTTTAGAATATTTTCTCTATTCCAACTGCTGTGCCACTTTTGCTGCTTTTGCAAAAGAGCCTTCAAAAATCTTCAACAGTTGTAAAACACCCACCATAGGATTTGCTCTCTCCATGAAGTGCTTGACATTTGCACTGGTTTCTCAGGTCTGTTCCTTTAGACTGGTGAATTACGAGGTGGGCTTGTCTCTCCACCTTATGTAATTTTATAAGTCTTGCCAATCACAAGGGTAAACAAGAAGCACTTGGGAAAATAATTTTACAAATCCTGAAACAAAAAAAAAAAACCAAACAAAACAACACCACCAAAAAAAACCAAACCAAACCAAAAAACCAACCAACCAACCAACCAAAAACCCCAAACCAAACAAAAAGCACCAGCGTGTTGTCCGCTTTGCAACCAATAACTTCTCTTTCCAGATGCCATGCGTGCTGCCAAGATTTCTGATAGGAAAAGTAGTTTGGAAGCAGCTCTACCTCTGAATTGTCATGACGGTATTGGAGCTCAATTTTTTATTTTTTTTTTTATTAAAAAATTCTAACAGTACGGGGTTGTCAGCAAATATATCCTGAAGACTTAAGAAGTTCCATAGAAATCAGTCTGTATTGGATGTAACTGAATAATGAAAAATAGCACATCAAGTATCTCCTCCAATGGAGAATAATATGTCAGACAGAAAAACACATTAGCTCAGCTCCTATGTATCTATAATTCATTTATTTCTCTGGAATCTTTATGAAAACTAAACATACAGCTTCGGTTATTGTTACTTAACCAGCTCAATGAAAGGAAGAGGGACCAACAGATGAACATTTTAGGTTTTGAAGCTGTCAGGATAAAATTATTTGATTCACAGCTACACCTAATACAGCTCAGTAACATAAACACTAATATCCTGTTTCTTACCCTAGATAGCAAATCTTGTACTGCTTAAATCTAGCTTGTCTTGAACTAATGCTACTTTATAAAAAGAAGAGGAAAGCTTATCAAATATTCTTGAGCAATCTCTGAAAACAGTAAATACCTCTCCTTTATTACACGCTCTGGAACAAAGTCAACATTCTGCTAAGCTCCTCTTGCAGAGCACATCTGAGTGGAGGTTTGGATGTTTGCTAAGTGAGTTTCACCAAAGGTATACACTGAGATTCCAGGCCCGTGTGTCATGCCCTGAAACATCTGCAACAGAACATTCTTAATGAAGGAGATAAATAAAAGTAGGCAATTAATGAAATAATTCTGAAAATAGATCTATTCACCCCTAAGGATGAAAAAGCTGTTTATGATTTTGCTTGGTGGGGAAGGAAATTTCTAAGAGATTTTTTTTGGTTCTGTTGGAAAACACCTGTAGTGTTTCTCTGAGAAGACAACGCAGGAGTTTAGCAGCATGAGAATCTATATGCCACAAAGATTCTGATGAAAAGAAGGTATGCAATCATTCATATCTCTTCACATCCATCAGGAACGAAGGAAAAGCACTCTCTATTTTATCAGGTATGATCACACACCAAATAAAAAGACACGCATGCTTCAGAGTTATGTAACATATTTCTATGTTGGGGTGGAAGGGAAAGGAACTACTTAGAAAATGTAGGTTTGCATTTTTATGCTAAATTAATGCTAATTATATTACCACTTCTACCACATTCTCATCCCACTCTTGCAAATTGCTACAAACAATTAAGAGCAAAAATCCATTCAAGTTAACAAAATGACAAGTTTTCTTCTACTTCAGAATATTTTTAGGTATGGCATGTTCTTAGACTGAGGTGGTTTTCATCTGTTCCTGTAATTCACAAGTCCTCAAAATAACTCTGTAACTCTCTCTCTCCCCCTCTCTCTTTTTTTTTTTAACGCTGTTTAATCAGGATGGGAATCTGAACTGTGAGTTTAACCGAACCGATCTCCTTTTAGTGCTTTTGCTGTGCCAAACCACTTCTGGTGTTTCAAGCAAGGCAATGACAGCGTACCTTCTTGTTATTATTTATGCAGGGAAGGCCAAACCAAATGCTTGGGTGGGTCGCTGAAGACATGAAGGATGTCGTTTTTTCCATCCATAGGACCCCATTTACATTTAAATGAACTTGCTTCTTGTGAAAGATTGGCTCCAGCGGAGAATACCACATGACCACAGACATCAAAATTAAATCACAATCACGAGGAGAGAAGCCACCACATAACTGCTAAAAACAACCTCCGACACATTTCTGCATTGCCTCATATATGACAGCAAGACAGAGAAAAAGTTCTGTTCTCTTTTATAAGGTGCATCCCACTGTATTTTCTTAACCCATGTGTGTAATAAGACACTGCTGCTCAAACCAAGAGTTAAACAAGTAATGCACAAAGGTACCTCCACGACTGGGTATCTCAGGAGAGCTAGGAAAATTGTCATGTGCAGCTCCAGCCTTTAAACGGAGGATTTCTCCTGGCTGATGCTGGAGTGGCACTGACTTGACAAATGTGGGAAAGTCCTCATCTGTGAGATGGGGGCTCAGGTTGTGGGCTCTTGGTCAATTGAAAGGTTGCATTAAATGTAAATTATAGGACTGTTAGTTAGATATATACCCTTCTCAAATAGGTGAAAGGCAAACAGTGCCCTGCACTAATTCACAGATGAACTGGTGATAGGCTTGCTGAATAAGGCAAGCAGGCAGGCAGCAGGCAGTTATAATCCTCATCTTTGAAGGAAGGAAGGAAATAGATTTTTATATAAAACCATATTAAAGTTTTTGGGTTGGTTTTTAATTTTTTTTTGTTCTTTTAAGTGCCTCTACGTATTTCTCTTTTCGATTTATACGGAAAAGTATTAGGCAAAACCCTGCAGTAACTGGCAGTAAATATCACAGTAACAATTGCTCTTTTATTAAATATTTATTGAAATAAATTCCTGCGCTTTCTCATTTTTCCTCTACCTCTTCCAATATTTATTTACAGATGATTATTAACATCTGCCAATGTAACAGTTTAATCTGTACAGAAGCCGAAGGGTAAAAAAGTCACACCCCCCCCGCCGTACGTTTACCGCAAGTTGGAGAGAAGGCAGTTTTCCCAGACACAGTGTGGCTTCATGCGTCGGACCTCGCACAGCCATTGGCGCCGAGGGTTAGTCGCCTCTACAATCTCTGTGATAAGAATTCATTTTGTTCTATTACCAGCAGTTATCTCAGGAGCCTGCTGCATCACTTCAGCAGGGTTCAATCAATGAGAGGACCTAATGAAGTAACCAGCTGTAGCTCTATTTCCCTGGTCAACTCTATCAGCCAAATAAGATCTATCAGTCAGATCTTAAGGCTGGGCCTAGAAACAGCATCCTCACGTGGTGAACCCATATGCATATGAACCAACGATACGCGGCTCTTTCTTTTTAATCTCCCCTTTTAATATGGCATTTTGGAACAGAAAAGGAAGAAAAATGGGTTGGCAATGTTGTATTAAGAGGACAGTAATGCTGGATTAAGAAAGAGTGGATTTTCAGAACAGCGGGAAGCATTTGTAGCAATCTCAAAAATAGAGTAAATTACATTACATGACAGATTTTTATTTTCCCCTAGCAACCCCTATTTTCCCTAGATGGAAATAAAGGAAATTTTGTTTGTTATTTTCTGACTTAAATTATTATGTCTCATAAGCTGGTTTAATTATGGGACTTAATTTTCAGTTTGTCACTTAGAAAGGAAATATCTTTATGGTAATAATTTTCAGTCAAGTGTCAGTCAAAATATCTGTCAGCCCATTTTCTTGCGTATTTAAGTCAGATCTTTTGGACCAAATTGTACAGATATATTGTTGCGTTTTCTTTATTCTCTCATAATTCAAAAACGGTTGTGTTTCTTTGAAGGACAAATTCTTCTTTAAAAGGCACGGGGTTTGAAAGCTGGAAGACGAGGAAAACCATAATAAAGGACAGCTCCAGGACTTTGGAGCTACATACATCAAAGTATGACCTTCTAATTAATTAGTACCTGCAATTCATCTTGCTTGTACCCAAAAATGTCCAGTCTGGCTCCATCCCTAGGTGGTACAAGCTCAGTTGTAGCAGGCCACAAGAGGCTTATTACTGGCAATGCAGTGGGAAGCCACATTAGATGAGCATTGTATTTGCTGAAATATTGAAAGCCACATCTACCTAAGTTTATTTTGTGAGGTTAATCTCAACCAATCCCATGAAATGAAATTTGTATTCTTTTAACTGTGTGCTTTGTCAAATCGAAATGAAATAGCCTGTCTGGGTGCTGCTGTGGAGAAAGAGATATGGTATCCAAGAATAAAGCTAAAAATGATAACTGTTCGCCGTGCCTGCACACCGTGCCACAGAAATGTCTATGTAATTAAAAGCTAAGGATCCTTTTGCATGCAGTAACACATCGGATGGATTATGGCACACATATTCCAGAGGACAGGTGCTTCAAGTAAGTGCTTGTATCTCTTTTCCCTCCGTGGAAAACAAGGGCATTCTTCTCTTACAGTCTAGCTGCATTAATAAAACACTGGGAATCTTGTACAATCAAAGGAAATCCAAGAAATCTTCCTTTTTAATTTTAAACCACCTTAATGAAAAAACAAGGGGAAGAATGTATTTTTATAGGGCAGGCTGATATTTAAGGAAAGCAAATTTCTGTGGTAGATACCTAGGCCCGTTTGAAAAGGACTGAAATATCTAACGTTACATATGTAAACAGATAAGATTATGCCTAGCAGGCATTTTGGGAACATCTGTCAATTTCTTATGGAACACACTGATTGTGGGCTATTGATTGCATTTAAACAAAGTTGTTTCAAAAAAAAAAAAAAAAGAAAAAAAATCAGCTAACAATTCGTGTAGAAAGGACTGATCAATATTTAAATGACTCTCTTTATTGATTTAAAATTAACTTTCAATTAAGAGATCCATAGGACTCTTAACTGCGACACTTATCCATTCAAGAGAAAATAAAGGTACATTTATCGATACACTTAAACAGCAGCGGCTGGTTTCCTATTGATTCAGTCATTTGCGCTGGGATTCGTTAGCGTCATCTGACTTTAACTTGCTTACCAGGTCTTCACAGTATGTCGTGCTACAAGATGCAGGAATGCACGAAACAGCACGGGGGGAAGTGAAGGGAATTAGAAGAGGTACGCAGAGGTAAGGCACAATTATGCTTTTTACATCTCCTGAGGAAGGAAGAGTTCATTTTAAAAGCAGCTAGTTTGGGGATTTGGGCAGGAACAAATTCCTGCCAACTGACCTGTTGGGGACAGGGAGCACAAATGAATGAAATCTTTACTGCTGAGAGGTAAGGGTTCTATTGGCTCCTGTCGCCGCTGACAAGATCGCCTATTTGTGTGTATTGATCAACATATAATCAATAAGAACTTAAGCTTATTGTTTGCAGAATGATTTTAAGCGGCAGTACCTTGATGCCTCGTGTATGGACATGTATATCTATACAGAATAATCTGCATATGTAAGGCCAATATAATTTAATATTGTAATTATAGAACGAGCCATCACGCGGATTTTGAAAGACTTACTGAGATGTTTGGAAGTAAACGTTAAGTACGTATCTCTGCTTAAAAGAAAAACTCAAATATATTTGTCCTAAACAAAAATACACTACGGTAACATAGCTGTAACTATAAACATGTGCAAAACATCAGCACATTTAGGAACACAAATTAAAACCAGGACTGTAATTACATACTTCATTATTTATATGTATTCTGGGTATTTTAGTATCCTAAGGAAGCTGGACATGTAATCTCTATAGTTAATAATAGACCAAATTCATCCCAGGTGTAATTCCACTGAAGTCAATGGACCTGGAACTGCACCTGGAATGAATCTGGCCCAATGCTATGAATGCCTCCTGACTCTCCCCAGCTTAGATTTACATAGAAGATATAACACAAAAATGAAATAAAAATAGAAAATGTCCAGGAGGCACAGCATGTTTACAGAGCAGAGCGGTAATAACCTTGCCTGATATATATGTGGCAGTGCTTCGTGTAGCCAGACAGTATCGTTGGGAAGGGGGGAGGGTTGACTCTGACAGCGGCTCAGGTTTGCCCGTGTCCCTTCGTGTCACTGTCGATTTGTTTCTTTTTTTTTCCTCTCTCTTTCTGTTTTGGAAGCCTCATAGCACAGAACCGTCCAGTGAAATGAAGCTGCCCCAAACTGACCCATTTATTACCTATTCATTCGCTGTGATGTAATCTCCAGGAGGAAAAAAATACTGCAATATAGTAATGGGTAAGCATTAAGACCTGTTCTGATCAGCTGAGATTATTCCTTAGACTGAGAATCCCAAACAGAATGTGTATAAAATCAAACCTCTGTGCGTGATCACCAACAGTTTATTTCTAAAGTTAGATTTTGCTAACGAACTGAAAGAAATTCTTTGAAACCTGGGTGCTTTTTATATTATGAGTTGCTGCTTCAATTATTTAGTCTTTTCTCTGTCCACTTAAGTTTGAATTCTGCTCATTTGCTAAGTTATGATACGAATCAGAGATATCTTTAGGACCATCATCATTCAGAAAACTGGTTGCGGCCTTGGCTGCCAGGTGGGAGTCAATATCAGAAAGGCCAGCGTGCAAATGCAAGCAAATACCCCCTCCTAAAATGTCTAAATCACATAATGTTAGTGGAACATAATTTGGAATATATTATGACAGTTACAATTACTAAAAAGTGCATGATGCCATTCTTTCCAACTGGAAATTAGATGATTATACTAATTAAGTGATAGCAGGTGGCACAGGATGACTGCTACAATCTCCGCTGATGTGCAGAGAGAGATGCACAGTTCACTGTCTAAAACACTCAGGAACAGTCGCAATTGGCTTAAGCAGTTTTCCGTCCCGTGATGCAGAATATGGATTCACTTTGATTCAGCACTTCCTTCAAAGAGGTGGAGAGTTATCTTTATGGATTGTTTTAGGAAAAATAAAAAAAGAACATAAAAAAAAAAGCTCCTGGTTTGGCTTCTACCCCTGTAACTAACATCTCTCGTTATAACAACGTTACGGTGCGAAATGAACTCCAAAAGAATCACGAAACTCTAAACTGACAGCAACCTTCTTTTAAATCACCTACATTTGTCATTACTGCTTCTAACTTTCTCAGTTCGGAATTGTTATAGGTGTGCTGCTGAGAGTCTCTTCAGTCAAGCAAACTGAAAATGCTGTAGTGAAAGAGATATTTCTCTCACAATAAAAGAATACATGCAGTCATTAAATGCGTTTGAGTTTTAACTGGGATTTACTAATCAGTATTTACACGTTATTTTTACAGCAGGATTTGAAGATTATTCACAATTGCATTAAGTTAGACAAATAATCCTCTAGTCCCACGAGTCATTCCAGAGCTTGTTTTTCTTGTCCTCTCTGCTCTATGTTCAGACTGAAGTAAGGCTAAATCAGCATCATCGATTAGTTTTCCAGATCAGCCATCATTCGTTTAAATACTATGAGAAGTGGTTGAAGAAAGCTACTCTCTTTTTTTTTGGACTTTCATGTGTTTCTAGAGTGTGACCTCGGATTAACGGTGGCAGGGGGCAGATCTACTGAAGAAGAACGGTGCTGTGCAAGCGTGCAACCAACATATGCCTAAGAGGCAAACCAAGTGATTCTTATAAATGTGGGAAAATAAATGTTATCTAATTTCTGAAAATCTCTTATCTAGCTTTATCTGTCTCTGTAGCATTCATTTCAGCTTCGTTATTGTATTGCTTACTACAGATCAAACACACGGCTGATAAGACTTGAGTTTTGATATGTTTGTAACACGCTATGATATCTTACAACACAGTTAGCTCCTTTTAAAAACCGCTGCCTTCTCCCTCTCCATCTCCCACAGGCTTACCCGTGCCACCACTCCAAGCAATGTCTGTGCCACCTGCACTCTCACAGGTGACACAAGAGAAAGCCAGGACAGTAGAATGTGAAAAGCAGTTCTTTTCCCTAGGGGTGTTGTGCCTTACGTTGTGGCGACGTTCGCTTGCCAGTGATGAGGTGTGAAAGCTAAGGGTACCCTTCTTCGACAAAAATTCATATAATCACGTGTGCTGTGGTAACAGCAGCACATGTCTGTAGCAAGGAGGAAGAAAGAAAGGTTCTCCAGCTTACCAGCCTAAATGAACATTTCTTTTTCTTTTTAGTGAAACGTGAAAGTTGGGGAAAATCACTCATCTCCCTTTTTTTTTTTTTTCTCATGCTTTAATAGAACTAAATGGAATGGAACTAAACTTCTGATTACAAAAAAATGCCTTATCTCCTCTGTGAATACTAAGCTGCTCAACATTTCGAATAGTATCATACAGCTGTTCTTCTGGGAATTGATATAACTCTTGAATCTTTGCCGGGACAAAATTTAAACAAATTTCCCACAATGACCATGACAAACACTTCCCTCTCTGTGGCTAAAATAAAAACCCTCTGCTCCTGCACCCTAGGACATGGAATTAGCTGTGCAAATGGGAATAATCGGAGATGGATACTCCGAAGGAGCTATTGGAGAAACTTGAACTTGTTGTTCAACTCGAGAAAATAACATTACCCTGCTAGAGGCGCAAGGCCAACTCTCTTACCTTAGCATGGCACTGATTAGTTCAGCCTTAGCCGAACAAAAATCCTTAATCTTCTCTTTTTAATATTGAAGAGGTAAACCCTCTTTCACCTGCATGTGGAGTCTCCTTTTCATCAAAGCTCAGGAGATTCCAGCAACAAAATCAATGTATGCATGTTCAGAGCAGTTTTCAGGGTTTTGTAAGACAAATCTTTCAAATGGGAGCTAGTTTAATGCTATTGAGCTGAGTTTCGATCTGACAGAGTGAGTGAACAACACAGAAACAGTTCACTTACCACTGCTCACACTACAGGAGGTGGGAATCGGGTACAGCTCTGTACAAAGACAGCTATGCAATTTCACAGTAAACCCTTACTCTACCTAATCCGGTGTTAAATGCAACCGTACAGTGTTTAAACAAAGGTTTAAGAGAGAAATGCAATTTATTTCTCTCTAGTAACTAGAGACAGTTATGGTTTTCTCGTTCAGACTGGTGAAAATTCAGACGAGCTCAACTATATTTAACAGAGGTGTGCTAGTGCAAAACCCATTTTAACTGGAGCATTGTCAGGCTCTGTGTTCTAACAGAAAAATCAACACAGAGCCTGTTCTGCATTTCCCCCCTGTTTTGAAATTTCTGGCAATTTGCTTTCTGGGTTTTTTTGATCAAAAAAGAACTTTTAAAAAAGATTCACTTAATTTTATTGTCAGATACGGTAGATTAGTATGAGCTGCAGCACAGCTTTTCACAGGTAGAGGCTTTTTATGTTACTATGCTCTGAATCCTGGAATGCCAATGCTACTGTCAACTATACCTGGAGACATTTTATTCCTCCTCTGAAAAACTGGTATTCCAACCACATGTCACAGAATGGTAAGGGTTGGAAGGGATCTCCAGAGATCACCTAGTCCAACCCTGCTAAAGCAGGTTGCACAGGATCACATCCAGGTGGGTTTGGAATCTCTCCAGAGAAGGAGACTCCACCACCTCTCTGGGCAGCCTGGGCCAAGGGCTTCATCACCCTCGCAGGAAAGTTTTTCCAGACACTGAGGTGGAACTTCCCGTGTTCCAGTTTGTGTCTGTTGCCCTTTGTCCTATTACTGGACACCACTGAAAAGACACTGGTGCCATCCTCTTAACACCTGCCCTTTAGATATGGATATCAACATCATAGATGGATATAATGGCCATATCATCATTATGTCATCATAGTCTCCACGATCATACAACTGGTTAGAAAAATGATCAACAGCCATTCCTTGAGCTATACAGGATCTGGAATAATATGGTACATGCTTCCTCTGTACTGGTTCTATTCCTGCCTTTTAATAAACAAATTAATGAGAGTTTTAAAATCCTTAGAGTAAATATACAAGCCAAGTGGCAAAGTTTAAAATAAAATGAATCAAACAAAAAGAATAAGGTTTTAAATTTGTGTATTAGAGTGACAAAATGCCCGTGCTACACACTTTGTTATGGCTTCTGCCAATTCCAGATTTATCAATGGGACAATATTCTGCTAAGACAACAAGAGGCTAACAGAAATAACATTCACACTCATCTAGTTTAAATACCAAGTTCCGTGCCCTGAAAAGTGCAAATATCAACTTCTCCTGCGATTATTCAGTTCAGACCCAGAGTTCAAAGTAAACAAGAAATGTAATTATGTTATTATATTAACTCAGTGTTAGCCATGAATGTTCCTCCTTTCGGGATGCGCAGGTGAGGTAACTAAGTTCTCAATGAAAAGGGACAAATTGGTTCAGTGTCTTCTGATGCCCTTGAACACCTGCAGAATTCTGGGTGACGTATATATAAAATACACTTCTGTCATCCATACCAGATGAAATAATGCATCAATTCATGTTTCACACACTCTACAATACAAACCAACCGATAGAAATTATAAGAGTAAAAAAAAAACATTATAAGATTCAGTGTAAGTTCATCACATTAGCAAATTTCCAGCAGCTTGGTCATCTTCCTTATATTAAAAATGTCTATTAGCTGGTGTAATTTATGTCTCTGATAATAAAATATCAGAATTTTAACAGTATATAAATAACCCCTCACCTAATTATTTTGCTAATTTTTTCCTACATTGCAGTATTATTTTTTAAAGAAAACAAAACAAAACAAAAACACCCAACCAAACAAAACCCACAAGCTGAGGTAGAAAGAACCAGGAGGTTCACAGTTGAAAGGAGAGCTCCCTTTTATGCTCTAATCCTGGCTTCATGGTTGTAGTAGCATACAATTTTTCCATGGCGTATTTCTCTTTCAGCGCAGGGTTTCGGTAGAAAGGATACCTGCTTTCTGGTGCCGTGAATAAAATCCTGTGCACGTGTATCAAAATACAAGTGTCTGCATCTGTTTGGAATCGAAAATGTGGCATTGCCCCACGCCAATTAATTTTTCACCAGAAAAATTTGAGTATTTGGCTTTAAAAAGAACCCACAGAGATAGTCACGGCACTGCAGTCTCAACATTGTGAACTAGAGGGGAAATACGCTGTTAAAAATAGAAACTGAACGTTCTCCCACCGTGCATTTAGCCAGTCACACCTTCCCTTTCCCTGGTATTAGGGAAGGAAAGTCAGGTGCCTGGCTCGGAGAAACAGTGTCGGGCAGAAGATGCAACCCTCCCTCACGCATAGCCTGAGTAAGGAGCTAAGCATCTGAAAAGCTTTGAATCATGGGTGACCACGTAGCACAAGAGAATTGCATTAAATCACGACAGAGGTTCACATGGCAATAATATTCCGAGACCATCATAAAAGCTGCAACATTACCACTTCCAGCCTTTCTAATTGGTGTCTTATTTGGTTAATTTCCAGGCCCTGTATTTACCTCCTGACAAAGAACTCCCCAGTTAAACGCATATATACTGCCAGAATTTCAAAATGTCATCTCGAGTTTTGTAGGAACCTCACTCTTTTTAGATGTAATTAGCTAAGGCATAGTTTGTATGGCAATGAAAAAAAAAAAAACCAACGCTTGCAGAAGCTTGTAAGCATTATGTAATTTTTTTTTTTTAACCTACAAGTACACATGCATATTCTTGCCTCCAGCTTAAATACAGTGAATGTTGTAGTTGGTTGCACAGGAATTGTCTCAAGAACATTAAAGCAAGCCAAACACAATTGTATTCCAACTAAAATTGCTCTCTTTATACTGTGTATTGAAACTTGATAACTGTTGGTTATAAAATTCCTTTGATTTTCTGTAGGTAATAAAATACTTTGGCAATTACTATTGACAGTTCTGGATAATCTTGAAGGCTGCCTTGCCTGAAGAAGATGAGTGTTACAAATCACTCCACTGAAAGAGGGAAGAACAGCAGCAGGCAGCAGACAGGTTTCAATTTCACAATGCTGATTATCTCATTCGTGATTCTATGCATGCCTAAATCTGAGGATCCCTCAAGCAGCTATATGGACTTCTACTTTTAAAATGCCTATTACGCTTTCATACTTTTTGCTGCTTCCTGAAGAGTGCCATTTCGCCAAGCTTAAATAGCAGAAAATTGCACTGCTTTTCCTCTGCCCATCTCCTCAATCTCTATTAACCTGCACAAGAACAAAGGAATATGATAGCCCAGCTATAGGTTGGGAAATAGGTTTGAAGTTGTTTTCCATTTACTGGTACCTATCTTCCTGATTCATAAATGTAGTTGAACAATAACATTATTTTAATACGTTATCTAATGACTGAAAGCATAGCCTTTAATTACATCTCTATTTACACTAAGAAATAGGCTGTGTGTTCAGAAATACATGCAGCTATTGTTTACGTGGACATCAACTGATACCGGTAGCGCTGTCAGCATGTGTCAAGGCTTAAATAGAAAGGCATAAAAAAAGAAATGGCAAAAAAAAAAACCCCAACATTGTGGGCTTTTGTTGGTTTTGTTTTGTTGTAGGGTTGTGGGGTTCTTTTTGTGGGGGTTTTTTCTTGTTGGTGGTGGTTTTGGTCTTGTTTTTTGTTGTGTTGTTTGGGTTTTTTTTCCCTATTTAGGCTACAAAAGAACAAGCAGAAGCAGCTACAAGCAGAAAGGAAAATTGTTGAAGCACCTGGTTCTAATGCTTGCAGTAGGCCTTTATTAGATGTCATAAACAGAATGATGCATTACTCTGTGGAAGACTTACAGCCTGCAAATGTTAAGGTAAAATGGAGGACAAAGAATTCTTTTAAAACAAAAAGGTTAAATGTCCCTTTTCAATCAAACAGTACTTATTAAATGGAGAAATCAGAAGAGGCCCAGAGAGATTGGAGACTATTTCTGTTATTTTTTAATGTATTCCCGTATTACCTTAAGAAATAAAAAGTATTTTACTTTAATAATACACACTTTATGTAAAAATGATTTTCAGTCTATTGCTACATTTCACCTGTATTATTACAAACAAAGCAAAAACATTTTTAAATCCCGCCGCTGATATAGGTTTGGCAGCCCAAGCTCCAATCTAAATAATTGCATTAAAATCCACATCGGACGTCGGCCACCGTCAACAAAAAGGTAATTTTTGTCCATCAGAGAATGTTTTAAAATAATATCTGCTTTGCATTTAAAAAGATAAAAGAATGTTTTCTAAAATGACAATTGCTGGTTGGCCATCGATTCTGAGCTTTAATCTCACGGCCTACTCAAATTTCCCATTATGTCTGCCGCAGGCTTAGGGGGATAGAAAGGCCAAACTCTGGGCCTTCAACAAAAGTGGAGGGGGGTTCCAGCTTTAAGAAACACAGCTGTTGCTCACAAACTGGGAACGTCAGAACAACTCAGTGGAAGATTTGGGTTTGTTGTGGTTTGGTTTGGTTCTTTTCTTTTTTTTTTTTTTTTTTTTTTCCCTCCTTCTAATAAAAACTTAAAGTGTTTTGCATGCTTTCTATAAACAGTGCACTTAAGTTTTATAATCTAGTACATCTTATTAAGCGTGAAGTCTGCTGATCCCTAAATTATTCATAACATGGTCCAGACTGATTAAGATTGGCTTGTTAAGGAGCACAAGAAGCAATTAAACTGACAAGGCAGCGCGGCCTTGATGTATACATTTATTATCACAAGAATACCCAAAGTGAATGCCCTTATTAAGCAATGAATTTCACCTCACTGGCCTTCTACCATTGCTGCCACAGGCAGAGAGAGCTAGGAACAACATGTCAAAAGCTAACTCTGAGGAAATGCCTATCTTCAAGTGAAACCGATTTTGTAATGAACCTTTCAGTTCACTCCTGAGGTAATAAATCCTGACTGGTGCATTAATTACTTGATAACATCCCATCAAAATGCAAATGCAGCACTTGACCCATAGGAATGGCTCACTAGCTGTTAACTCTTCAGGGTATACATAAATTGTCTGTTTTCTTTTATCAAACAGGGCATTTATTTCCATCTTGCTAGGGTGAATGTCACTCCTGCCACCCTCGGCCCCTCAGTGGCCTGACACCATCATTTGCAGAGGACTGTCACTATGTGCCGACATCCTAATTGTGCTACTTCTTTGCTTTGTACCTTTGAGGCAGAATTTCCAGGCCCCTCCCCCCCCCCCGCCCTCACCCCGCCCCCCCCCTCCTCAC
>JANHFX010004963.1:85378-101899 GCA_027560015.1 Chloroceryle amazona | reverse complement strand
CTTTGGCCCCTTAACCCACTTTTTGAATGGCCACGCCCATACTGCCCGACATCACAATTGGCTTTCCTCTTGGCTTTGTCCCTGTGGGGCAAAATTTACCGGCCCCCCCCCCCCCCCCCCCTCCCCTTCTCTCCCTTTTCTGGAGGAATCTTGCATGTCAAGGACAAAGCTGTAATAGCGTTACAAAGAATGACCCCCACCTCTAAAGTACACTAATCTTCCTTTTCAATGGCAATACATTAAACAAGGAATTTAGTTCCTTGAAGTGATTAAATGAAAGCTGAACATATCTACATGAATCACCACCCAATACAGGCGAGCATGCCTGGTTTTAGCCAGGATGCCACCACAGATATATTTACATGTGTTTAAGACTCTTCCTCACTCCCTTCCGTCAGCGTTCACTTTTGACGGTCCACGAGCGAATAATATGTCAAAAAAGTAAACCAAAACAAATTTGGCAAGGGTGAAATGCGATGCATCGCATTCTTTTTGCTGGCCGAGAAAATAGGCTGCCTTAATTACAAGAACTAGTTCCAGAATAAATGTTAATGAGGAGCTGTGTTTTACGCTTCCCCACTCAAAATGCTAATCTGCATCGGTGGGTCTGGCTCTCCCACCTGGGTCAACCTGCTTTACAATTTTTCTATTTGTCTTGAAGGCTTGGTGAAAATCCTTAATTCAGGTTACTAGGCAACCCTGCAGGTGAGAAAATATAATGTTTGGCCTACTCCATTTTCAAATACACACAGTGGCCTAATGTCTTCCAAATAGACTGTGCAAAGCATGCACTGATAATTCCCCGCTACATTTTCTAAAGGCGAGGTCAGGAGAAAATTAATTGAAGCTGAAAATAATGACAGGAGGAGAAGAACCACTGAGACTTGGTGTGACTGGCATGTGATGATGTTAGCAAGAATCCCAGCATGTGACTGGACAGTGTGATGAAAAATATACTTTATGTGAAGGAAAAACAAGTTACAAAACTTAATTAGTTTTTGACACTTCTTCATAAGTTATTATCTTTTCATTTGGAACATTGCCTTGGGACATCAATACACAAGAAGAAATGAAACATTCTTACTGTAAATCTGAAGGAAAAAAGACTTTATATTACTCTATTCCTTCTACATGTCTTTTTGAATAAACAAAATATCCTCTGCAGCCTAAGGTGTACAAGCCCCTGAAGATGTTTCTGCTGTGAGCATAGAATAGACTTGTTCGATGTAATAATCCTGTTACAACTGATTATGCAGTTTCACTTCTAAAAACAAAGAGGAGGAAGATTGGAATCCAAAATGGTCACACAACAGAAAAAAAAACAAACCAAACCAAAACAGGCTATAGATGAGAAGCAGTTAAACTATAGCACCTACAGCAATAATGCTTCCTGTACAGCAAATGTATTTTTAATTTTTTCCACTAAGGCTTATACCTAGAAGTAATTCACACTGATTACTAAATAACCCTTGTGAGTTGCTTTGTCTTTTGAATTTTAAAAAATACACTTGCCGTGAGCAATGAATTTCATAAACCACCAGCTCTCATGCTTGATGAATCATTCTTATTTTATGCAGTGCTGTGTGATAGAGAACCGAGATAAAATATTCTATCCACAAGCTATTCAGTACAATTTATCATCAGCGGCTCACTAGTCCAGTGATAATACCTGGCTTGCAGATTGTAATGATCAGATTCTGTTTTTATTTCAAACAGGAGCGATCCGAATACCAGAGTTTTTAATTTACATACATTAGTGAGGTTCAAATGTGGCAATAGCTACAAGCAAATTCACTTGCAAACTGAATGCTCGCCTTGCATAATGGGTTCCCTTTAGCTATTACTCACCAGTGAAGTACCCAGATAAAAATGAAAACAAAGAGGAAATAAGGGAAATCATGATACAAACACCATACTGTGAACTAGAATAATTACTGAACCACAGTGAAGGTCACATTTGTATCTGTTTTAGTAATGATTTCTTATATTTTCCCTTTCTATTGAAAGCATAAATACTACCTTTTTTTTTTTTTCTGTATTATTACAGTACTGTGTTCTTCGCATTCTGTCATTTCCCAAAGTTCCAGAACACTCTGATTAATAAAACTTTTCTTTGTGGTGTAAACTGGAATAAATGAAATACTAAACCAGCTGCTAACTACATAAGCAACTTCAAAATCTCTGTAAATTACAGCGGCTTGAGCATTTAGTAAAAAACCAATGGGCTTATAATAAAATACCTCTTATAGCTATATCACTTTTATACTGACCACAGTATCGAGCTTCAATTCCCAGCAGCATCATTACTAGACATTTTCCGCCACCTTTCTAAATCTGAAAAGCTTCCTACATTTAGTGAAGATTAGATAATGCTACAAGCAATCAATAACAGCTATCAATTCCATACCTTGTTCGGAAGAACAAGTTGATTAAAAGTAACTAAAAGGGATGGTTGAATATGCTTTAAAACTATCTGATTTTTCTAACTACACCATCAATGGCAAAAAAATAGTAATTGCAGGCCTAAGAGGTAGGTCTGAGCAACGGTAAGATTGCTCAAACCAACCAAAGCAAGAATATTCTAAATTAAACCTGACACTTTCACCTTATCTTATCACACAGGGGGGGAGTGCGTTGGTTGGTTGGTTTATTTTAGGGTTTGGGTTCATGGTTTGTTTTTGTTTTGATCTGTTTGGGGTTTTTTGGTGGTTTTTGTTTTGGTTTGGTTTGGTTTTTGTAGTTCCAGTTTGTTTGGGATTTTTTTAGTTTCTGTCAAAGCCTAAATGCTCTCCACAATTAGTCCTTGTCTCTGATTTTTAATTCCTTTCTGGATTTTTTTTCCCCTCAAACAATAGTTTTTTAAATAAGATTTGTTGAAAGTTAGAAAATATTGTGAAAGCAGCCATCACAAGCTCAGCCACACACATAGAAAGACAGGTAAGACTTTGCTTATTAATGCCTGTATATTCCTCTGCATGTATGAAGCCCTTACTGCATATGCACAAATAATGGCCACGTAAACCCAAATATATTCAGGCAAATAAGAGCTCAATTATTTCGGTCCTTTTCTCCTAGCACATGCTGGTGACCTCCCAATCCCCTGAATTTGAATCGCGGATTTTAACAAGTCAGTTCAGTTTAGAACTTCTAGACTTCCACATACAGCACAGAGAAAGGTGACATTCTCATACAAACAAGTTCATCACGTTCCCTGTTTTCTAACTCTATAGCCACAGCCCTGGCAGTTTCAGATCTCTCTGCTACAGCAACACATTTGCCTCACTGCCGATGGGGAGAGGCAGTGAATCTGAAAATGCGTTTAATCTTGATTAAATAAATGACAGAGAGGAAGATGAGATCCCCCTCTTTACCATTCATCCTTGACTGCTGAACATGGTTGCCTGCAATGCCCTTAGGACTGAATCTGCTGCAGGTGGGAGGGCATCCAGGATGCCTTCACACTGTGTTGAGGTTCCTCTCCATCCGCCCTCAAGTGCCTCAGTGCAATGGGGAAATGATGGGTAGGAACACACAGTGTCATGAAGCTTCCTGAAGAAGCAGTAAGTCGCTAGGCAG
The DNA here is from genome assembly GCA_027560015.1 of Chloroceryle amazona. Lineage (NCBI taxonomy): Eukaryota > Metazoa > Chordata > Aves > Coraciiformes > Cerylidae > Chloroceryle > Chloroceryle amazona. Next base: position 98,323 of record JANHFX010004963.1, on the reverse strand, counting down.
TGGCCCTTTAACACTTTAATCCAATTTATGACTAGAATCGTGGACCAGATTCTGTTCTTCAGCACAGGGAGGGAAAACCCATCAGCTAAATTGCTGACATAGCTGCCAGCAGATGCTGTGTTTGGTTCTGGAGAATAAACTTATGCAGTCAGACAGATCCACCAAAAGTCAGAAGTCCCTTCACATAGGCTTTTTCTTTGCTGTATCTTTCTGGTGAAATGAATATTTCTGAATCTCGATTTATTTATGCTCAGAAAGGTAAAGTTCACCTCCCTGCTTCTCAGGAAAAAAATCGATGTAGGTGGGTAATCTAAAAGAGAATAAGGAAATTGCAAGATATGGCATGTAGTCAGAGGACTACTTCAAAACACTTTATTGGCTGCTGTTTCAGCTCATAGACTAAATGAAATAGTGCTTGATCACACCATCATAGACTGAAGGGCCTGGCCCCGACAGTCTTGTTCCATGCTATAGCTCCATACAGAAACTCATCTAGCCTCTTGCAAATTGTGCTCCTTTTGGGGCATGCTGCAAAATTCTACAGCTTGAGCAATAGAATTTATCTGAGCAATGTTTTTTGAGCGCAAGGAACACTATGCTTTGATAATATTGTAATTACTTCTGTGTGATCACTTTAGAAGAGGTTTCCTTAGAGATGTAGTAACTTTAAGGTATTTCTGAGACTCCAATCTGTCTCAAGTCACTATGGTAAAAATAATCCTAACTAGAATTCAAATTATAAAGACTAAGACGTGTGGAAAAGCGTATCAGAATTAGAATCAAATTTTCTTCTATTTTTTTTTTTTCTCGTTCTGAGGAAGGTGTAAGGCATGTGGGAAGAATTACTTGCCTACAGAAGGACAAAAATGAAGCCTCAAGCTAGTAGACAAATCGATTACGGTTAAACAGCTTTCAAAAATACTAAGTATACATTATATCTATACCTTGACAAACTGATCATCAGCAAAGTCTTAGCTTGCTTCAAGTTTTAGCTCATCTTGCCACCTCTGTGAAATGTATTACAGGGAAAGTAATTGCTGCAGCAGTATAAAGTGTGCTTCTCTGCTGCAGCGTGTGACGCTGGCTGATAATAACGAAACCTGGTGTGAGATCATGCGACTTCTATAGCAATTTCAATTGCTGTACTTGATTTACAAAACAAAAATAAAATTAAAAGAAAAGCAAAAGAGAATTCTAGATTAAGAAGTTGCTATATGCTGGCAAGAAGTTTTCTCAGTGGAATGTAGAAAAATTAAGGAGATTCTGAGGAACTGTATAATGCTGATATATGATGCAGTAAGTCCAGTTTCTAATGAAACAGAGGTAAAATGCTGTGCCAAATGCATTGTAAAATGTTCCCCGTGTGAATTCCTGTGAGGAGATTGGGGAGTGGGACAAAGGAAGGAGGAAAGAGAAAAAAGTGAATTCATTTGATTGTGGACTTGAGTTTGCTCTTCATGAAATAAATGATAAAATTCCACCAAGCTCAGCAGATAATATCACAAGAGAGATTATTTCAAATAATCAGACACTTCTAGCCAGGACGAAAAACACTCTACACTTCGTTACCACTCTTTATTTTTCTGAATATCAGACTCCTTCTCTGCCTCTCATTTTTCTCCACGACAAATCAACAAACACGAAACCCTCAACAGACTGAAGGACGCAATAGTTAACTGCCCCGATTAGCCTACATTTAGAGGAGGAAAGAATCTGACAAATAATCCCCACTGCCATTGTGTGGCCATTACAGTGTCCTGCGAGCCTGGACAAGTTATTAGGTCAGACGCTAACTTCCTAAGTAGAAAAATGATGTGGCTGCCTTTGTCCTCTTTGCAGTAATGGCTGGAGTCAGGACTAATTAAGGCCCTGCGGCAGTACGGTACGAGAGAGGTCAGAGACTTCTTTCTGACACCTAAACAGTGCTCAGCTCAAAGGAACTGCCCCTAATCTGAAATGATGTGATGTAGAGCTGGCCTTTCAGCTTCACTGTATATTTAAAGGAAAATGACAGTTAATGACAGGGGTGTCAAAAATGAGCAGATGGAGAGGCTGAGGAAAACACAGCTTTATGGTAAAATTTACTTACAGTTCATCACTGTGCTTACAATTAGAGGTTACTACGCAAATGCGAAAGGTTTGGGTACCTTTCCAGCGTTTTGCTGAAGGAGAAAAAAATATTTGCTTTATGTACATAACTCAGAGAAAGGCTGTTGACAAAGGCGGGCTTCTTTTTCCATCCTTATGCAAAAACCAGTGCATACATCCCCCCCCCCAACCTACACTGCATCCGCTTCTCTGCTCTGGAAATAAAATATGAAAATAATAATACGAAAATTTAATCTCATTCAGTGGATTACTACTTTCCATTTTATCTTGTTGGGAGTAACCATTGCAGTAATTAATCTTCTTGTCATTTTCTTTCTCCCCTTCAGGCATGGAACTTGGGAAACAAAAGCAATATTCAAAACAGAAACCAAGATTTATTGTCAGTTAGTCATAACAGACACCTGCACAGATTACTAATTACTACAAAACCGTAAGGTCTGCTGGCACAAATCCTTTCCCATTCCCTCTTTTTAACCACTCCTAGTGACACACCTGCAAGCCTTTCATTGATGTTGTATTTATCTCAGGACTCCTTGTTATTGTTGCATTATAGTGTCACTGTTCGATGCTATAGTTAAGGTTCAGTCAGCATTTCCACTCCTGAGCCTGCCTTCCTTCCTTCCTTCCTTCCTTCCTTCCTTCCTTCCTTCCTTCCTGAAAATCAGCTCCAGGCTAAAAGTTGAGTCATGAAGTCTCAATACAGGCTCATAGGACTCAATCAAACTAGAACTCTCAAAGAGAATTGGTTTAGAATGGTTTAAAGTTAATTATATAAAAAGCAAAACCAGGCAACAAGAACAACAACAAATCCACAAAAGTTTTTTGGAGCACATAGCTGAACCGTTTCTTTGATGTATATTAAAATAATAAAAATTCAGTGAACAATTGGCTCACCATAGGGAATTGTAACATCTGCTATTTCCCTCTAAAGTCAGAAGGTATGAGATCCATAATCACTAAAAAAGGTCTTTAAACAAGTACTGTAAGGACTTCCTATAAAATGTATCAGTAAACATTCCGAATATGAATGTGAATAAATTATTATTATACATCTTAATGTAATTTCTGCCCCCAAACGATGTATATTATTTCATAGTTTCTGTTTATAGTTGTAAGCAGCTCCTATCAACAAGTTCCAGAGGATGACTTTGAGTTATCGCCTTTTCTGAACTAAATTTAATAATTGACATAACCAAGGATATTGTAAAGATTCCGTTACAGATATAGAACCTGACATCTAGATACATGTCCATCTCTGTATGTACAAAGCCAGAAGGACAGTCATTTCAATCCACGGCTCTGCCTAAAATAGAAGGGGGAAAAGATAAGAAAATAGGGGAAAATGAAGGGAATTCAGTTTGCCTGAGTCCTGTGGCATGTGGCATCTGATAGGCAGAGCTTAAGAAGCATTTTTTTCTGTATAGGTTCTCCCTGCACAGCCCAAGCCTCTTCTCAGCAAGGTATTTAAAACCTGAACCGCATTAATTCAGGATGCTGTTTATGTTTCTTGTTGAAATGGGCCTGTCATGGACTATCCAGGAAAAGTATTTCTGTTCCCATCAAAGCCTGCTAGAATTTGACTTAATACTAAACAGGTTCCTGTAACAAACCAAACCAAAACAAGAAAAAAAGGCAACAAAAAATCCAACAAAATCCTAACCAATCAACCCATTCTCCAAAATAACCATCCAAACCAAGTCAACTGGCTTTAATGTGAGTCTTAATTTTGCCTACTCGATAGAATCTTAGTAAAAGATTAATTGTGACCAGTAAGTCCATTAGCTGGATTTAGGCTTGTTCAGATTAGCTTTTGGGTTTTTTCATGTTTGGAAGAGACTCATTAAAATCAAATCCTTTTCTGTTGCCAGAACAGTTTGCCCTACAGAAAGAATCAGTGGCAAGGATACGGGGCCTTTTTTGTGGCATCCCACCTGGGCTCGGTAGCTACCAAGTCACTCTGGGCTCAGTACGTGTCACACTGCCCATGGGCCATTATTGCACTGATGCATGGAGGGATTAGTCAAAGAGCTTGATCTCACCGTTGCTTGTTGTGAACCCCACTAGAAAAGCGTTAGCTGAAACTGGTGGGGTTGACCAACTCCATTTCTGCCTTACTTTTCAAGGCTGTAACTGATTCCTCCCTCTCAGTGAGCAGGGGTAACTCCAGCAGAGAAGAGTTTGGCCATGAGGATTCAAGCCCGTCTCTTCAAAGCATCTTTGGATGGGACACTGCCATAGAATCATTATTGAGGTTGGAAACGACCTTCAAGATCATCAAGTCCAACTGTCTACTGAACATTATCACGACCACTAAACCACGTGCTGCAGTGCCACAGCTGGATATTTTCAGAACACCTCCAGGGATGGTGACTCCACCTGTCCCTGGGCAGCCTGTTCCAAGGCCTCACCACTCTCTCAGTAAAAAAATTTTTCCTAATATTCAACCTAAACCTCCCCTGGAGCAACTTAAGCCCATTTCTTCTTGTCCTATCACTGGTTACCTGGGAGAAGAGACCAACACCCACCTCACTACAACCTCCCCTCAGGGAGCTGTAGAGACCGTGCTTGAGTTTCCAAGTATGTAGACTTGGGAAAAAAATTCTTGAATACTACACGCCGCTGTACCTCTGCCTCTCCACACAGCTCCTACTCCGAGGCTGCAATGTGTTTTGCATATTTTGTGTATTATAAACTGATATTGTTCCATGGGCCTGACTCAAGTTAGGCCCTGCAGCTATTTTTGCAATCTGAGCCTGGACATAGCCTACAAACAGCTGTTCTACTTCAAAACGTACTGCTAAGAAGCAAAGTATTAGATAAATGTATTTTAAAATAACTAGCATCCAGCAGAAATCCAGCTTAACTACATTTCTGCCATTGCACAATTATCTAGACATGCCTATTTTCCTCCAACATCCTCATTCCCAGCAGGTTTTGGAGCCCAAGTCACACTTTCCCTTTTCCTACTGCCCGTCCTGAGACACTCTCCATTATTAAACTCTGTAGGTCTTCTTTGTTCTCCTCTGCTCACGGCTTAAGCCTGGTCTGCTGCAAACTAGATGTCTGGAAAACTTGCCAGAAGCTGGGATGCTATGCCAGGGAAGCATGACTGTATGCTTGACCTCTTCCTCTGTTCATTCCCTCAGCATCTGCTACTGGCGGCTGTCAGGTTCCTATTACAAAACCATCTACTAGTGCCAGCACTGTCCCGTAACCAGAAGTATTAGCTGATAAAGAACAATGAGCACCCTTTTCTTTTTTCCTTTCTGTCTGTGTTTAGTCATATCTTATTGACTGAAAATCAACATCTCCAAACATTAAACCTCATCCCAGTAACCAGATGATCACACATCCATGAATAATAAAGATCTTGAGGGCACCTCGGAATCCACCGAATGGCTTAATTCCATATTTAATTATGGAATATGAGCTGGAATCTAATTTTGCATGAGCTGGAATGTAAACTTGGGATAAATAATTGTTCTCAATCTATAGAAGATGTATCCAAGCACTCCGGACTAGGTCGGCCATCTCTGTACTGTGTTTCATTGCTTATACAGGCACGACCCAAACCAGATGGGATTCTTCACAGAGAGAGGCACTTGAAATGTTTCTTCTAAAAATGGATTTCATCTCTCTTGCAAGCAATGAGGTAAAATTTAGGGGACTGCTGGAAGTTGAGAGTTCCTAGGAGACCCACTAATTCACTTCAAGAAATGGGGAGCATTTAGAAATACATTATTCTCCTATGGATTAAATTCACTACTTTACCGATTGCCAGAGCAAAGCCTATGCACCAGTTAAAATCCATTTAAGCTGCATTTTGAGGGCTTAAGTGAGGCTTAAATGCTGCCTAGGTTTTGTGCAAGCCTTCTGCAGAGAGGATGAATCTTACCCTTATGAGAACTAATCAGTTCTGATGTTCTCTCTTCCATTTAAAATCAGTGAATTATTAATCTTTATGTGTACAGTAACTTCTTGAAACATATTTTATATGCAAATTCATATTAACATCAGCACAATATCTATAATACAGACTGAAATAAATTATGAGGTACTTTATAAGGGATCCTAGCCATTTTGACCTATCGAGTCAAAAATCCAATGAAATTAAAAAATACATTATGCCCTTTAAATACATATTTACATAATAGACTCAGAAAATGGCTCAGAAAAAAAAAAATAAATCTCTTACAGCATGTAAATAATGTATGTTTGTAGATTTGTCTAAATGCACACGCACGTGTATTTATCCATCATCGCGACACATTGCAGAGACACTCAACAAGCTGGTTTGTATGGTCTCCTGCACTACAGGAATGGTTTTTAAACACTTGAGAAGAGAAAAATTTCAATCACAAGGCACGCAGCTTATGTTCAAGCACAGACCTGATTTCCTACTCCACCTAAAAAACTTAGCACTTATCCTCAATTTCAAATCAATATTCTCAGGCTTTGCAACAATTTATTGTATATATTTTTAATTCAAGATCTTCACAGCACCCACATACTACCAGCAGTGCCACTCATCTACAACAAGAGGAGATGGTAGCATTTACAGGCAAGAAATTCAGATTTAAACCCTGACATAAATTTTAACTGGCAACAGATTTTATGATTTGAGTTATAAAAGGTGGAAGATTGATGATTAATTTGAATGGTTATTCTGAAAATGTTGACCTTGCAAAAGCCATAAGTTTATGAGAACACATCTACTGTCTGTCATGCCGCTCCAGCATCACTTGTGGCTCGTCAAAGTTTATACTTCTAATTCAGAAACTTGGAAATGCTGCAATGTGCAGAGTCTCCTGGAATGAGCAGTGACATGGAAGCCGCGATAAACTCATTAGTGAGCAGAAATTAAAGCATATTAAAGCATTTGACACCACCCCTCTTTCCCTTTAGCAGCTTTGATGAATACTCAGCTCCTGGACCAGGTAGCAGGTAGCTTGCGAGGTCGGTAGACACACAGAAAAAACCACTAGGGCTCAGTCTATGGATTTACACAAGACCCTCTCAAAGGCACAAATGAATACTTCCTACTACCTGTAAGTGCTTGTGCATCCCTCTAGCTATGGCCTCCTACTTTGTAGCATTCTGTGAAGATGAAACATCCACTCCTCGTATTGTTAGCTCTCTGAAAGTCTTTGTATGTGAAATAAAAGTAATGACAGTCGAGTATTCTAACGTCCATAATCACTGGGAATTATAACTGTCAGTGGTCAGAAACCTACCCTATGAAAACATAAGGTAACAATTTCGACTTGTATTACTACTTTCAGAGAAGAAGAATACTCACAGGAAACTTAAGTAGTGTGGAGATTAGAACATATATTCTAAAAATAGCAATGGTTTGGATTTCTTATTTGTCCTTTTTTTTTTTTTTTTTCTTTAATCCTAAATGGAACATTTTCATACGAAGCACCGTGTGCAGATTTCACACTCGGTTTTCACTGTTGAAAGTCTCCTAGTCTCAGGTTAGAGTTAATGAAGATATGCCTAGCAATTTTAATACTAAATGGAAGATTGGAAGGTGCCAGGAAAGCAATACCTTTAGTCTACAAATAATAGCATCCAACCACAGGGGAGAAAATGTACACTCCCTCCTTAAATATGCAGTAAAAATAATGCTGAAATTGCAGGCGGTTGCTTATCTTTATGATCTGGACAGTGCGCTTCATTTTCATTTTCTCTCACACAAAGACAGATTGATTGCGTAAAGACAGTTCCTTACAGTTTGAAAAGAGGAACAAAAGGAAGCTATATTATAAATTAATATGAGAAGTCCAAGATTTGTTGACTCAAGCTGCGTTAAGAAATATGTAATTTTGGACTCACTTTTTAGGAAACTGCACTCTCATCAAAATGTCTTTTATATCAAAAGCAATATTCAAGATTGTGGTTTTGCCAGCGCACACAAAGATGAGACGTACTAGGGACATTAATTTTTGCTTGCTTATCTTACACTTAGGTTCAGAAACCCCTATTGCCAGGATTGTCCACGATTTGAAAAAGAAATGGAGAAAGGGAGAAGGAAAATTAATATAAAAGAGACATTTAATTGCAGAGCTCATTTGCTTATTCACTTGTTAGAGACGCTTGTATTACAAAACATGTATCTTGCCAAGAAAGCGAATTAAAATGATGATGTTAGCACAAAGAATGTATTCAAATACATAAAAATATTTGGCTGGGTGCGTAAGGACTGGGGACTGAAATTCCAAACTCTGTGTGTGTTATGAAGCTTACTCAGGTTTAGTCATTTCTTAGGGGGTTGTTTTGTTATTCCCAACGATTAGTGATCACTCAGTTCCCTGAAAGATTATAAAAACAAACAAACAGAAAAGGACGTAGACTTTAAGTCTATAAGTAAAACTACTGTATTCCTTTTGTACGTTCTAACTGCCCTCCAAATAATTACAGACTGGAGACTTGGCTGTCATTCATGTGTATCTATTCCATTGTGTGAAAGAGAGAAAGAAAATGGTTGCCCATACATTAGCACATCACCCATGGCTAGTGCAATGACAAGATAGATTAGGATGTATATTAAATCTCACACATGACTGCCTTTCTATATCAAGGTAAAAAATACTTGCTCTTACATACATTAGGGACTAGTGTTGGACTGACATCTACATTAATATTGACAGCATATCAACATTTTTTACATTAACTGAGTCAATAACTAGTCTAAACCTGGTAAAACTTAGATAACAAAAATGAAGAAAATATCTAGCGAACGGCATTAGATTCTTGTATCTAAGAAAAGAAAATTAACTCCCAAATACTCCATTGCTTTTTTTTTTTGAATTATCAATCCTACAGCCATACATCAACCAGTGTATACAGCTGTGACTTGGTAATCCAATCTCATTTGTCAAACAAGAATTCTAGTAGATAAGGAATGCTTCTAGGAAAAGAAAACCCTGCACAGACAATAACATAAATATTATATACATAGGAGGGTGATTATAAAAAGCTGGATTAGCATCATTGTATTACTTCACCTCCTAAACATTACTTTCACAGCCATGATGAAATTGTCAGGCAGTAATCCCACTTCCACAATAGCTGCTTGTGACAAATGCACATAAAACCTGCACAAACTCAAGACTGTTTTCCTGTTTTGCAGGGGAGTTCAAATGTTCATTTGTATTTTCCATGTTAAGAAGTACCTTTAAATGGAAACCACTATGGAGGGTAGCTTAGGAAAGAGATTTCATTTTTAATCTTTGCTGTAAAATCTCCAGTAAATAATAAGTTGCTTCTCATTCCAAACCAATGTTTTGGTTTCATTAATAATTAAATGTTGCTTTCCAATGATATCTAGCTATTTTATACTCTGGTCTTTGAAATATATTATCTTCCAAATGAAGCTCCAAAGAAAAAAAAAAAAATAAAAATAAAGCTTTTAAGGTGCCCACACATTTTATGACCATGCACATGAATGCTGGGAGAAGAAAACATTTGTTCTCCCAGATTCACTCTGCTCACAGGGTAAGTGAAAGGGGAGAAGTGCTAGGAAATCAATAGACAAAAACTTTTGAAAGCAGTGTCCATTAGAATCAGTTATTGGCCCAAAGCTGATATGTAAATGGCTATAATTTCAGTCCTAGCAATCAAGCTGCTACAGTCGGAAGCATCCCAGAGCATCATCGTTCGGCAGAAACAAGAGCACGAGGCAGCCGTGCAAAGTTTTTTTTTTGCTTTTAAACGCGCCGAGGAGCAACATTTCGAGCGTCATTCATCTCAGAAGTCAGAGAAGCTTTTGTTTAACCACCAGTCTCACTAAAGGCTGCCTTCCTCCCGTTTCAGCGTACTGTGGAAGATGATGAGGGTTAAAGTGATATTCTCAGCAATATTTATCGCCAAACGATCCCATCTTTCATTGATGCAAGTCCTAGAGAATAGGGATGAAACAGGCCAGGAAAAAAACCAAGGCTTATGGATGTGAGCTCCTCCACCAGGCAATACTCTGGGTAAACAATGGGCAGGAAGCAGAAGAGGCCTCTCTCTACTGTTCTGCTAATGCCCTTCCAGGCTCTTCTAGCTAAACATTTAAAAGAGAAAGATGCAGAGAAATGCCTGGCACAGAACTGGAAACAGTACTCTAGTGCTTGAGATGTTGACAGCATTCAAGCTGATTAATTAATATCAGTAAAGCCCACTGAAAAAGGTTAAAAGAGCACTTTAGCATGCAGTGATATTATCATGATCATTAGGATGACATATTTCTGTCTTTGCTAATGTATCTTCTTTTATCAGCTCAATAAACTGATGTAGGAGTGCAATTTTTCAATTACATTTTCATAAATAGATGGAAGAATTTAACAAATTAATGTTTAGGATAATGGTGCAGTGATGAAGCTGATAGTTTTACATTTTTTTTCTCTGAAGCTTTCGATACCAAACCCCAGTAATGCCAATCTCCTTAGTTCAGAGTAGTTTCATATTCCTGGGTTGCTGTAGATCCCGGATCTGATTCTTTCAATGGGAAGAGATCTAGGTGACTGTAGGTAGTAAAGTTAATTCATTAAATAAGAGGGATATTAATCTGTTTGTCAAATTAGGCATTTTAACAAAAGCTTAACTTCCCTGATGATTATCCTTTTGAGATAAAAATGCACTGTTGCAGGGCAGAAACAGCCCTTAAGTGCTAGTGCAGAACGCATCTTTTGTTCCGAAATTTTATTCCTAACAAGGGCTAAATGATGCCCCATTTATAACATTTTCAATTTGCAGAGTCCACATGTGGCCACGTCCTAGGATTGCCAGACATAGTGTACATTTCAGAAAGCTAAACCTCATAAATCTCCAGAAATTCCTCGCATCTATTATGTTTACCTTCTGCTGCTGATGAGCCTGTTGGGCTCTGTACAGAGGAAATTACAAGCGCTCCAGAAGATTTGGCAAGAAGATGCTAGAAGAAACAATGAGCAAAAAAAAAAAAAGAAATAAAAAAAAATAAAAATAAAAAAATTCTTCACTGAAACATCACATCCAGCTTTGGCTACCATTTCAATATTTGAGCTTACAACTAGCAAAATGGAAATTCCATGGAAATGGAATAAATCGTTTTCCAAAAACCCTATCAGAGTAGTGTTAGTTATGTCTAAAATTAAACGTGTTAAACTACACTTGGTGTAACTTATGGAACCCAGCTCCAGTTGAACATTCATACTGGAATTTACTCTGTTTATACACTTTTCCAGTTAAGAACAAAAAGCAGTTGTATCTAAGAGGTTTTTGTTGGTTTTTTTTTTTTGCCTATCATCTTTTTGCTCATTTCTATTAATCTAGAATACAAAAGGTCTTCCTTTACTCAATATATGTTTGGGGAATGTTGTAACAGCTGCTAACTAGTAAGGAAATGCCAGCAGAAATTTTTTTATGGTCACACGGTTAAATACCACGGGAAATTTGTTGATAGTTAATGCCAACTGAAATGCTTATGTTCTAGTTGTATTTTGTGATCAAAAACTAGTAGTTCAAAAATCTCCCCATGTAATATGGGACAGGGCCAATGGCCAAAGGAAATTGAATTAGTTAATAAAGGAAAGAAAATGAAGCTGCAAGTTTTAGAATTTGTTTGTTAAATGAAAAAAAATGCCAATTGTGATGTACGTGGACACACACACCCTTGCACAACCACAAACACCTCTGAAATAAATACCTGGAGGTTAGAAATGCCGTTGAAAAGAATGGAAATCTATCCTGAATTTACCAGCACAGACACTGCCTTGATGCGATTTCCCTCAATTCAGTGCCCTCCTCCCTGTCAGCAGCAGGGGTGGGAGGGCTCAAGCCCCACCTGAGCTACTGAAGGGAAGGGAAGGGATTATTTTTCAGAGATTTGCATGGAAACAATCTTACAGAAATAGAAATGGCTGCTCCCATGTCCACCCAAAGGGGCGAATGTCAGCGAGTCTCTCTAACAAAGGAGAAGTGGAGAAATACTTTGTATTATGTATGAACTGGATGACTGTACACCCTCCAAAGCAAATCGTAAGAGCGAGCTTCCAGGTTTTGGAAACTGAACAAAAGTCTGCTCTTAATCTGATGTCTTAACCATCTTCATAACCTTAGAGTATTCCTGCTTTTAAATCACCCTAGACAAGTCCATCTGGCTCGTGGTACAGAAATCTACAGTAAACTCGTAACCTGTGATACTGAAACACAAAATATTTACCACACCAATATATGTAAGTCACATAGCTGAGAGTGAAGTCCATTGCTTTCATACAATTGGAACAAAGAATATCGTTTTGGTCTTTTCTTTTTTTTTTTAAGCCAAAGATGCTCCTGCCAATTATTATAAATAAATCTGTCTTGAATATTGCCATTACTGAGACTAACTACTGACCAGTATTAATTATTGCCACTAAATAATACACAAAATGTCAATAACATTCACTCTTATCTCAGTGAAAATCACAACAGTGCTTTTGTAACCTTTAGTCCCAAATGCTTTTGGAATTGTTTGGCATTTTGCCAGGACAGAGCTTGAGAAGGCTAGATAAGAGCCAACCGTTAAAAAGAGAGTTTTTTATTTTCCATTCTAATGAATAAAAACTGCTAAACTAAGGAGCGTTAGCAAGGGACTTATAAAAGATATGGCATAGGTTATTAAAACACTATCCTTATTACAAGAATTTTTCCTCACTGATATCATTCGGCTTATTGAATGAGTTAACCTCTTTTATTTTTTTTCTACGCCTTTTTTTCTTCTCTTCCCCCTTTCCTCTCCCTCCTCCTCCTCTCACAACTGCCTTAAAACCAGGAGACTGACGATCGTAGGAGAGATTATTGGTAAAGTGAATTAGATACGCAATG
>JANHFX010004963.1:62878-80378 GCA_027560015.1 Chloroceryle amazona | reverse complement strand
TTTACCAATTACTTCCATCAATCTGATTTACAAATCCTATGGGTAATCTTAACTTCAGAAGCTTTTCTCTCTGCTGATTTGAGGTACAGTAATAATGAAAGCAGCATTACTGTTAGAACCACAAAGCATTTTAAAACTTGGGATTTTCCATCCTAAATGGTACTTGAAACACAGTCCTGATTTTATCATTTCGGACCCATCCTCTTACGTGCCCGTAGCTGGATCAGTTCGTAGGAGATTTAAGCCACACTGCATAAAACTAAGGAGAAAAAAACCATCATTTCCTTGCTGTCTTGCCATTGCAGGTAAAAGTTCATGTTTTCTATCAAATAAATAACTGCAATCAAGCTGGCACTCAAATTCCAGGGCATGGCATCTGCATTTCATAACAGGAGAAATTTTATCGCTAGGTGCCATTTCCCAAAAAAATTAAAAGGTCCAGAATAATTAAGGAAAATTGTTACCCTCTACCAATCATTCTCTGGTCTAAGTAAAGGCTAATTTCTAGGTTTGGTTTCTACCAGATGCACTCACATCATAAAAAAGCTAACACCTTAACTGGCACTAATTTGCTGCTTCATCAGAGTTTGAGGTATGGGGAATGCACTGTCTCCCTCATTACTAGAGATAATGGCCTCGAGGCTCAGTGTGAAATATAATATTATACAGCAATATGCTCTATATCCATTCCATAGATAAAGTGAAGCTTTTGATTTCCAAGTCTGTCCATTCTTTGCCTCTGGTGATCACTAACTTCACATGCATACGTGATTAACATCCATTCCTCTAAAGCAAATACATCTCAGTTTGATATATCTTTTCAGAAATACAGTAGGTTCATGGGTTTATATCAAGTATTTTCACAAATACCTTTACCATTATTAGAAAGCTTGATAGCTATGTAGATTCCTAATTACACCACTTCTTCATTTACATGAAGTTTGTTTTATCAAAATCCTCAAATACCCTGAAGCCTGCAAAAGGCCTGCATTGAACTACGTATTTTGTACTGGTTTGAATAAAAACTTTGCTGAAATAATATGGGGTGGGTTGTTTTTTTTTTCAGAAACCTTGACTTGGATTTCTAATTTATGGAGTATACTTCACCATTTTGAGCTACACGGCTCAGCAAGTGGCTGCTCACACACTGCAAGGCTTGGAATGGCTGTGGTGTAGTAGAAATTATTTTGATCCTCTCTCAGGTCCTTACTTAATTCCTCACCCATTTACTCTACATTGCATAAAATAGCAGCAGAGAGACAGAAACTGTTAAGAAGCTAGGAACACTAGCAAGAACGTTACCCAGCTCTGGGAAGTTAAGATGCCTGCAACCGAGTCAATCCACTCTTAAAAGAAACTCCTTTGCTGTGGTGCATTTGTGTTTCCTTCTGCTACCTCTGTCTCCTAAACCCAACAGCAAAAATAACAATCCCATGGAAATTACAGCAGCTGTTTATCTTGTAAAATATTGAAAATGGGTACTCCAAAGAGATTACAAACCTGCGTGGAAAATTGCCATCCTTTTATTTGTGGCGGTTTGTTTGTAACTATTTTATTACAGCACTGTTTGCCAAAGCATCATGGAAGCACATCAATCCTTGTTACCGTTTTCATTCTTTTCACCTTAGTTAAGCTCAACTCTAACACCAAAAGCAATTCAGACAACTGATTTCTGTCTACGGGATGAATCTATATGAGGACACGTAGCTGTCATCATATCCCTCAATTCTTCCTTGCCACGTACAATCCCACTGCCACCAGCACGGCCACTGTACACCTGCAACTTGTTGCCAAAGTGCTTTTGAAGCGGGAGACTCGGAGAAGCAAACCTCAGGATCATGGTCTCCCACCCTTACATTTTTATGACTGCAGTCACTACCAGTATGAGTTACAGTACCTGCACTTACAGCACTGGGAGTGGACATTTTATAACTTCAGGCTGTTTCCTCTCTTCTCTAGTAAGGACTTTACCCAGCCTTTTCAGAATTCCATCTTACTTTTATTATTTTTCTTCTGCAGTTGAACAATATCTTTAAAATCCATCTCTCTGTTTAAATAAATACACACAGAAATAAATACATTGATAAGGCAAGACCTACCAGGCTGGTGGTGTCAAAAAGCCCTCTAAGAGGCTTATGTGTTTTATTCTACAGCTAAGAGTGCAATTCTAGCCCTTTTTAGCCGTGATGAGAAATGGGCCACTTTAATAGCCCAGTTCCGATCTTAAATGCTATGCGTGTGCACCAGCATATATACTTTAAAACTTGGAAACCTTTACATGAAGACAGTAAATCAAAAGCTGTTTTAACAAGCTGATTTAACAAGGTATTAAGATGCGCATTCAACAGAGGAGGTGGAGGCTCAAACTCTGTAAATTGATCGACACGGATGTAGCACAAGTGCTGTGATCAAAATGAAGAGGTTTGTACATCTTTTCTGAATATGCATTTCAACTTCTACTTTTCACTCTGGGCTTATTTATTTATAACCCTTAATTTGGTTGTTAGCGAAAACAAGCAACTACTGCTTCATTCAGGATTGCTTGGAAAGAATGGATAATTGTCTTGCAATTTTTTGCCCTTTGCATAACTTTAGTTTGGTACATATAAATATAAAACCAGGCTACTTGACCTGAAAAGTCTCTTTGTCTTAATAAATGCATTGCTGATGTGTCTAAGTAAGGGTGAAAACCAAACCAAACCAAACCCAAACCAATGAACCAACCAGCACGGTACAGTACTGTTACACTAGCAGAACCTCCTAAGTGCACTTTTTATTTCATGATGAAACCCCATTTCTGTTCCTTATCAAGCAACAGGTTATAAGACTTGGAGACAGGCTCATCTACCGGTAGCAAAAAATGACCAGAACATTCAACTGTATTGGCAGCTTTACTCAAGGTCAACAAACAAGTATATTTTCCATGTTGCTATTAAGAGCTATAGATCCTTTCATTTTAATATAAATTAATTTTCAATTACATTAGTAACTAAAAATCTTTGTTGGCTCCTTCTATAATGGAAGCGTTACCGAAATACATATTTCTCCATTTTGTTTTTATATCAATATGTCAATACACATACTTAGATTCTGCAGTAGTTGGTGTGACATGAAAAACTATAATGGATAATATCTACATATTCACTCTTCTGTGAAGGACATGGGCAAAGGAGGTATGCTTACCTAGCAGCCTGGGATCTCACGTGAGTCTTTGCACTAATTCGAGGTAAGAAACATGCTTTTGCATATAAGCAACAGGCAAAACAGCCTAGGCAAATAAGTCCTGCTTGACTTTCTAGAATCACTAAAAGCAAAGAAAAACAGATGGGTGCAAATCAAAAGGCCCATAGCACCCACAACTGCCTGGAGCAACAGCTTTATTTATTGAAGGGCTATTAGTAACCGCTTCATCCTTCTGGATCCTGCTTCAGCAGCCACTGAGGGACAGTATTCTCTGTACTGCTTCTGCCAAAGACAGCCCTCTTCCAGGAGAGCAGAATTAAGGAAAAGGATCAGTCACCTATGAAAATCACGGAGTAAATGATCAAGTTGCACTTGTTAGAGTGGGGTGTGCATGTTAGGATATAAATACCTACAGACACACATATAATGTCACTTGGCTGAAAAATACTCAAACTGCAAATGTCCAAAAAATTTAAACATACATGTAATGACAAATGTGTTTTAAAATGGTCTCTTTTTTTGTTTTGTTTTTCTGGGTAATCTTCTTTCATCTACTATCGCAGGTAAGAAAATGGTCACGACCAGCTACAGATCACCTTGCGATGAATTGAGCCACTTGGGCAAGGGGCAGTTTATTAGGGTTACTTCAGCGCTGAGATGTCATGGTTAACAAAATACCTGACCCAGAAAGAAACTGAAATGAACAAGTTTGACATGCAAAGATACTTGGTTAACCAGTAACTACTGTTCATTTTACTCGCTCTGTATGGAAACATGAAAATTAAAGCTGAAAGACAGCAGCGTTCAACCAGCCGTGCAAAATGACTTCCTATTAGATGCTTCAAAATTCATTGTCCAGTCTCATTTCACTATGAGAGAGCTCCCAATTACTGCACCCAGTCATAGCTACGATTGGTTTAGGACAGGCCTAAAGCTGTGTGCAGTACAGTATTGTACTGTGGTCTGTAGGAGTCTATCCCATCTCTGTTCTAGAACACGATGCAGTTGGTGGTTGTGTCATATTGGAAACTCCCACCCAGTCTGCTGCCCACTAGGCCTGTTTTCAACACTGACACTTTACAAGCATCTTTCTCGGTCTGTATATTTGAATCCTGCATTATGATTTCAGCAGATAGACTCCATTCACTAGGTTGACTCCCATTTTTTGATTTCACGCCTGAAATTCTGACTTGAACTCGCTTCACACTCTGTCCTTGCTGGTATTGGCAACACTGCCCAGTTTTAGTACCAGCAGATTTAATGAATAGTCCGTTTATCTCCCCTTCCTTAATCACACGATCAACAAAGTCTTTCACTCGTATCTGCAGACACCTTTGTCCATCCCCAGACTACAACTTGCACTCCTGCAACCAATGGGATAATTCACCTGGCAATATGGGCACGTTGGAGTTCAAGTCAACTGCCCCAGTTCTTTATCTGTCTCTTCCTTTAAGCAAAGATCTATGAAGTTACTTCCTCCATAATCTTTTTCTATTAAATCACAGCTTCCAAATACTTTTGCCTCATTTTCTGCACTTAACAGTCATTTAGGCCCCTCGCTACGTCGCCTCGTCTGAAAACTGCATTCCTGTGTTTCCGCGGGAAGTGGGTCAAGGTTCTCTTGGACCTCCAGAACCCAGGTTCTCCTCCATGTTTCTGAGAAGAGCTGGAGAAAGTGGAAGGAGTTCCACTAGATGGCATGCTCCCTCTTCTTCCTAAACCCTTAGAAGCTGCGGGGTGCACCCTTTTTTTGGACAAGGTGTTGGGAAGAGTAAAGGGAAGAGCCAGATCAGACTATCCACCCAAGGGGCCTATGAGAAAGCAAGCCCAGAAGATCATTCCTGTTATTTAATCTGCCTGCTCACTTTTCTTCCCATACTCTGTGAGCTCATGCATAGTTCAGAAGCAAACTGTGGTCAAGAGCATTTTGAACCAGACCCATCTTACTCATCTCCACATGAGGCAGTTGGAAGAAGAGGGCAACAGGAAGGAAGCGTGCAGCACCTGCCTAGATATTCTTGGCCTCCTGGGAATGCCTTTGGGCTTAGCAAGTGGAGACAAGAGAAAGCATGGGGTAAAACCTTCCGTGTCAGAGCAATAATATTTGTTATCTTATTTCTTAATCATTTTTGCTACTTCACAAATCTTTATTCAAGCACAATACATATAGCAATGTAACAAAAAGAAACCCCAACCTGTATTCCTACTGTTCTCATTCTTCAAACTACTTTACTTTTAGGTCATGATCAGCTAAGACATATCAAGCCAAAAGTTAAATTGTTTGGGAGTAAGGATAGTTTCCTGCAGCTTTGCAGAAGTGCCAAATACATCTCTCCATCTGTTTGCTTTACAAACAACAAGTGGCCCCGCGGCAACCACCAGTTACTCTTTTTTTTTTTTCTTTTTATTAAAGATTGGTATTAGATTTGCTTTTTCCCAATCCTCAATTGTACTTTACATTTCAAAAATAATTACTAGTGATTACATAAATTCATTGTCTCTGTCTCTTAAGACCATACTATTCTTATCAACCAGACCTGCTGATTTGGGTTTATTCCATTTTTGTAAGTGTTGCCTTGCTTTTTTGTATCAACACCTATTTTGAACAGGTCTTAACTACTTGATCTATTATGTCCTTGCTCCTTTTACATTTCTTGTCAAAGACTGATTTTGAAAGTGGCTCAGTGCATCAGCCATTTCAGAATCAGCTTTCATTTTCTCACCCTTTTCATTTATTACTGAGCTTGCTTTTGCGTTCCTTTATTTCTTCCAGTGTTTGCTTTGTTGGTTTTTTTCCCTCCAATATATTTGAAATGCTTTTCTTATTTCCCGTGGCTTCTTTGACTAGTATTAACCCATCCTGCTTTTGCATTTCTTATAACTTTTCCAAATCTTAAAAGTGTTTTAATTTTCCTGGTTGTTTCTTTCTTTCATTTTTGCCCTGGGAGAGATCTGGTATCTGTAAATCTTTGAGCAGTCCCCAGTGAAACTCGAATGCCTTCTCCTTATCCCATATATTTTCATATTTCTCAAAACTGGAGTTTAGTGCCTTTTAGAGAGAGAGGAACTACAGCTGGAAAATATAATTGGGAATGCCTGACTGATATTTTCAACCATGATGGAGCTATAAAACATAACAAATGATTTGACAATCCTGTGACTCAGTTTCTCTATCAGTAAAACCTGCATGTTATCTTTCTCTTCGGAGGACTGTGCTAACACTTCTTTAATAACATTATATCCTCTGACTTTCTTATCTGTCAGAAACATGGAGACTGTTATGATTTTATGAGGTTATACAATTGTTACATTCCTGAAGGGGAGAAATAGGCCAAATTCTTTCCTTTCTTTCATATTCAAACACCTTAAAGCACCTATGAAGTGAGTCTGGCTCAAAGTAACAAAAGGCAGGGTTCTCTGGAGTAATTATATATGAATAAGATTTTTAAACACTCCTTTGTGTACATTAGGTGTGATTTTTCTGTCTGATTAGCGTGGTTGGTTGCAAAATAGTCAAATACCTGATATGTTTGGCCATCCCCTCCATTTATAGAACTTAAAAAAACCCCATTGCTTTAATTTTGGTGTGGTTTACACTGCTACTCTCCTTAGGGCTTGAAAAAGCACATCCTAGTAAAATTCCACCCATCAAAATCCAATGTTCTTTGGGCAACTGAAAAATGACTACTTGCAAGGCTACGGATGATAAATTGAGACCATTGGTGGGATACAAAATTGACATTCCCAGACCTGATTTATAAAGTAAACAATAAAACCTCTTTGCTAAATAATTTGACAAATTTCTAGCTCTGCTGCCGCTACTGAACTGCTTAAATCTGTGCATAACAGCAGCAACTGACACAACATCTTTATGGGAGAGGAAAATACAACGGGACCATAAAGTCTCGTGTTTTAATAAGAAAGTTAGGCACAAATAGCAGAAGTAGTCTCAGAAATCAAGTCGGCGCTTCCCCACTTTATTCTTTTCCTTCTCTCAACTGCCAGCTTTGAAAGGAAAATAAAGCTGAAATTGAAAATTTTAATGCTAATTTTAAATTTATGGATATCCAAATCCCATATGTTCCAAAAAACCTCAATGAAATTAGTATACCCCAGTGAAAATAAATGCCGTGATCACTCTTCTCTTGAGCTCTCTGCTTTTCCAGGTGGCTGCAGTGAGATCTCTTGCAATAATGGAGTACTCCAGTCTTTGATACTTAATTGTATTGGATTACTGTTTGGCAATGAACCAACTGGTTGGCCTGGGGACAGATCATTTTATTTAACGGCTCATCACCAGAACCAGACCAGCGTGCAAACAGAAATCACCATTCTGCTGCTGCCAAAAAACTGTAAGAACACAGGAGGGTAATCACACCTGTGAGACACTCATCTAATGCCATACACAGGTAAGTGACCCACTTAAAGAAACTAAGGACACAAGGTTGAAAAACACTAAAAAAACCCCTGAAGTGTTGAAAACCTAAAAATCCACAGTAAGGAGACAGTTTTATCTAAAGGGGAAATCAACTAAAATCAAAGTAAGGAGATTTTCTTCATGCTTAATTACCATTACACTTACAATAACTTGTTACCTATTGTTTGTGTAATTTAGGCTTGAGGGAGGAATCTGGGAAGAGTCCTGCTCCAAAAAAGTTTCAAGGAAATAATTTATGAGAACTCCCAGATAAGATCATTTAGATTTGACATTTTGATTTCTGTAATAAATTGTTTTATTTAAAAAGTAAAACATCATGTAAATTAATTCATCCCTCAAGCAACATGTAGAAATGCCTCAGACATGTTTCAACAAATGCTCAGTCTTCAGCTATGCTCATTATAATGTTCTACTCTGATAATAAGTGCTCTGTAAATCAATAAGTAAAACTACACAGTGCCCAATTTAGAAATGCAGCTTCTGTCTCCTCTTGTCCTTAGCAGAAGCAAATGACATTAATACCGTCCTGTCCTCTCCTCTGTTGTGACTGCATTTCCTATGACTGGTTAGGGAAGACACACAGCAGAGCAGTGAAAAGATTTATGGGGGCCGTGGCAAATATCAGTAGTTCACAGGGAAGGAGAAAAACTGGTGTCAAAAGTGATTGTTTTCATCTCCAAGCAAACAGGGTGAGGTGAGTGAGGAAAAGAAACTAAAGCTTATCAACAAGCAGCATTCCATTTTTTTTCTCCTTCTTTCTTCTCACCCTCCATATTAGAAGCCAAGTTCTTTCCTATTAAATGAATTTACTATTAGGCTTTCTGGAAAAAAATCATCCTGCCTCAGCTCTTTTTTTAATGCCTTTCCATGCAAACATTTCATCTTTTGGTTTCATTTCCAAGCTCCAAAGGCCCAGCTCAGAAGGGTGGTTTGAATACTGGCAGATCAAGTAAGGCAGAAGATAATTTGTTTGTTGCCACCAAGATTTCCAAGGATAAAAGTAAATAGGTAGGGTCAGCCTGGTTTTTTTGACCTTCCACCTCACGTTAGCCTTCCCCATTCATAGGTGCTCCTTGTTGCAAGGTCGGTAGAGTTTTATACCTTACATACTAGGCAGACTTCAGACTGAAGGCACTCATCACTGAAAGCACATCTTTAAAGCACAAAAATGAGTTTGTAACACAAACGTGGAAATAAAAACAGCAAACATAAGCAAATACTGTGCATAGTTTCCTGTAGCCTTTCCTTAATCAGCAGGCTTCTGGAAGAACCTGACAGGTATGTATCACAAGCATGCCTAAGAGGGAACATATTAATATCTTTGCAGATACTGAGTTTCTACAGAACACTCTGCACTAACCTAGGAGAAAACAGCATCAGATGAGAACAGCAACTAAGTGATAAAATGGGATCTGAACATTGTGATGTGCTTACATGTCTTAAAGCACATAGACAACAGCTCGGGGTGTATGTGCAAGCACAAACTAAATCCATGTTACAACGCCTGGCATGTCCTGATAGTCCAATTAATGTCTTAAACTTGGCCGTGCTAAATATCATAGTTACTCTATCATACAGTCAAAATAAAGAGCTGAAGTGATAGGCAGCAGAAGGAAGCACCTGTTAAAAGTTTGGAGATGAGCCCATAAATAGAAATTAGTGGTAAAAGCAATGAAACCTACAGAGGTACCGATCAGGATCACTGAAGAGAATCTTCTCTAGAGATAGATACATACAAATATGGGAAATAAATTGCCTTCTGGCACTATCAATAGTAATATAATAAGGATGAAAGCTATTTTCCACCAAAATCTCAAATGAACTTTTGGCCCACATAAAGCCTGTGATGTTTTGTAATTTACTTTCCTTGTTAATCGTTTCACTAGACACCTAAATTTTCCTTAATTTGCCATATAGGATGAGTTAAGCACAAGGCCACCAATAAGCAGAGACAGTGAATTAGCTGGGGTTACAAGCAGAAGGTCTATTAGGCAGCTAATTCTTTTAACACTGGACCACATAATTTTAAATGACTTAAACATCTGTATGAGAAACAAATAAATCCCAAAGGGTCAACTCCTGTAGTCTTTACTCAGACAAAATTCCCGTGGACTCATGGGATTTGACCCTTAGTTGGGAATATACACAGGTTCAGACCATCTTTTTCAAGCTAAAATGTGGAAATTCTCTTTGGACCAGAGAGGTCCTCAGGGAAGGGCTTTCTGATACCACAAGCGTTCAAGACACCAGTCTGGGCTAATCACTAACAGGTTAGCATCCCTGAAAATAATACTGTCTAACAGCAGAGGAATGTGTAGTCTGGTTCTCATAAAATTTCAAACCTGGGACAAACCAGAAGAATCTGGTAGAGCTACCTCTTTTTTCATCTGAATTAATAACACATTATCAGTTTGGTTAGAAAATATGAACTGTTATTATCAAGCTTCCAGATATACAATGAAACTTGGAAGCAAATGTAGCAGTAAATATTTGCCACTGCATATTCACGGTAAAAGCTGAATATTTAATATTTATTTTTTTTCAGTATTGTTAGTCTTGATAAATAGTTTATGGATTATGCTGTTATAAAACTGTAAAGTCATTCTGTACTCCAACATCCTTTGAAAAATATAAAAAAAAAGCCACCACAGCACAGAATAATCAACAGTAAGTTTATCCTCAAGAAAATACATGTTCTTTTCTCAAAGACAGACAAAGGTAAAGGCCAAATTCTAATATATGTCAATCTGTTTGCTTTAAAAATAACTGACACAAAATTTGACCCAGCTTATCAGTACCTCCTGTTTGTTCCTGTTATTTTCAAAAAAACAATCACCCATTTCTTTGGGGGTGGAATTCCAGCTTTAGAGGCTCAGCATGAGACAGCAGAGGTCAAATTTTCACAGAGAGTGAACAAAGCAGACAAGTACCTGCAGGTGCTCAGCACCTCTGCAAACGCAGGCGGAAGGTGGATGAACCAGGGCATCTGCATTAAGTGATGTCTTTTGAACAGCTGGTACAAAGCGCTGGCAAACTTTTGCTGGCCACCTTACTAGGCTGATAGATTTAGATATTCATCCCCAGGAGAAGGAGTCTAGGGTGGTAGATGCCCACAAAGCAAAGGGGAAGTTTGTCACCTGGGGAAATCCTACAGAGATCAGAGGATCTAAGTACTGCTGCATACGCTCTGTTCCTGGCAGGCGTCTTCATTCCACTCGCAGGGAGTTCTCCCCAGCTACGATGTCCTGAGGACACACAGACTGAGATTTTTCTCAGCCCTTTTCTTGGGAATCCTTCTAGATTTAGGAGGAAAGGTGTTCTTAAGCATCCTTTAGCTATTCCACTTGCATGTGCTAATGGAGTTGATCTTAAAGGTTCCTTTCCAACCTAAATGATTCTATGTGTCCAAAGCCTCCCCTGGAAGAGATCCTAGAAGTGCACAGCAGTCAACATAAAGGCTCAGTACAAAAAGGGATTGTCTATAGTAGGTCTCCGCGTCTCAAAAAGGGAAGGGACAAAAATTTCAGAGCCACAGAAGCACATCTGCAAAGATGCCATACACAAATATCAGATCTCGTAGAGAAAAGAACCAACATAAGGGAGGGAACATTAAAAGCATTTTTTGACAGAGGGAAGAATAAAATTCTTATTTAAAAGTTCCTTTAAAATAATAGACATTTGTTCTGAGCACTTCCTAGCTATTCCTACTTATTATATTGGTTTAGCCTCCTGAACAGCAAAATAAAAAGAACCAAGTCCCTTTCCATAAACAAAATGGAGTAAAAAAAAAAAATTGTGATGGCAAGTGAATCCCACTTTGTCACTCAGCCTGGAATTTCTATTGCAGAAACGCAAAAGTCTGATTTATTTTTGAAGCATTTTAAACACATACCAACACTACGTGGAAAGGGGCCAAGTAAAAAAATTCCATCAGAACTGACACCCTACAAACACATGTTACCAGTAACCGCTATTGAGCCTAAAGAAATAAATGAAATACTATACCTTTGGCAATGCAACGCTTGGCACTTTGTCAAAGATTCATAGCAGCAAGGTATAGATCTACTTTAAATATACACTAGGCTCAGGAGTATGTATTAAACACATTCTGCCACCACCACCCCTTTAAGAGAAGTCTTTTGTCCCCAAACTTTTAAAATTAAGGGCTGTTTTTAAACTGAAACTCTATGCAACTTGTGCTCCATAGCTGATCAAAAATTATCACTAGGAATTCTCAGAAAATCTAATCCTTGTAAGAACAAGCTTTATCTGACTGTTATTTAAATGGTCTAACTTTAAGACCAGGAGAAGAAGAGTATAGGTGATGGTCCTTTGAGGTGAGAGAATATTTTCTTGAAAAAGTCTTGAAAACATAGAGATAGAAAAGGTTGATTAGGATTCTGGGTATCTCTACTCTAGCAAATCACGGCCTGGAAGGCTTTCATCATAGAACATAGAAATGTCTGGGTGGGAAGGGACCTCCAGAACTCACCTGGTCCAACTCCCTGCTGAGCGCAGAGACATCCTCAGCCAGAGCAGGGTGCTCAGAGCTCTGTCAGCCCCACCTTGGATGGCTCCAGGGATGGGGCCTCAACCACCTCCCTGGGCAACCTGTTCCAGGGCTCCACCACTCTCCTGGGAAAGAAATTCCTCCTTATTTCTAATCTAAATCCCCTCCTTTCTAATTTAAAACCATTGCCCCTCATCCTTTCACCCCAGGCCTTTGTAACCAGGCCCTCTCCAGGCTTTTATCAGCTCCCTTCAGGCACTGGAAGGTGGCTGTTGGGTCTCCCCTGAGCCTTCTCTTCTCCAGGCTGAACAATCCCAGCTCCCTCAGCCTGTCCTCATAGGAGAGGTGCTCCAGCCCCTGATCATCCTTGTGGCCTCCTCTGGCCCCGCTCCATCAGGTCCCTGTCCTTCCTGTGCTGAGGGCTCCAGAGCTGGATGCAGGATTCCAGGTAAGGTCTCAGCACAGCAGAGTAGAGCAGCAGGATCCCCTCTTTCCATCTGCTGGCCACACTTCTTTTGCTGCAGCCCAGGATGGGATTGGTCTGCTGGGCTGCAAGCACACCCTGGCTGCTCGTGTCCAGCTTCTCATCTACCAGCACCCCCAAGTCCTTTCCTGCAGGGCTGCTCCCTATCACCTCCTCCCCCAGCTTGTATTGATAGTGGGGATTGTTCAGCCCAGGTGCAGGACCCTGCACTTGCTCTTGTTGAATCTCATGAGGTTCACATGGACCCACCTCTTCAGCTTGTCTAGTTCCCCCTGGATGACATCCCGTCCCTCTGGTGTATCGACAGCACCCCTCAGCTTGGTGTCATCTGCAAACTTGCTGCGGGTGCATTCAATCCCACTGTCTATGTTATTGATAAAAACATTAAACAACACAGGTCCCAGTACGGACCCCTGAGGGACACCACTTTGTCACTGTCTCCATCTGGACTTTGAGCCGTTGACCACTACCCTCTGGATTTGGCCATCCAGCCAATTCCTTATCCACTGAACGTTCCACCCATCAAATCCATATCTCTCCAACTTGGTGAGTAGGATGTTGTGGGGACCATGCCAAAGGCCTTGCAGAAGTCCAGATAGATCACATCCATAGGTCATCCTTTGTCCACTGCTGCAGTCACTGTGTTGTAGAAAGCCACTAGGTTTGTCAGGCAGGACTTCCCCTTAGTGAAGCCATGCTGTCCGTCCTTGATCACCTCCCTGTCCTCCATGTGCCTTATCAGGCCTTCTAGGAGAATCTACTCCATGATCTTCCCAGGCACAGAGGTGAGGCTGACTGTGGTTCCCTGGGTCCTCCTTTCTACCCTTTTTAAAGATAGGGGTAACGTGTCCCTTCTTCCAATCACTGGGGACTTCACCTGTCTGCCAGGACTCTTCAAATATTATTGAGAGTGGCTTGGCAACTACACCTGCCAGTTCACTCAGAGCTCTGGGATGCATCTCATCGGGTCCCATAGACTTATGTATGTTCAGGTTGCTCAGGAGGACACGAACCTGATTTTCACATACAATGGGAGTGACTTCACCACCTTGATGACTTCTTTGTAGTTTTTTTACTTGGGAGGTGTTTGGAGAGAGGTTAATGATGAAGACTGAGGAAAAAAATCATTGAGAACCTCAGCTTTCTCTTCATCTGTTGTCACTAGCTCCCTTTTCTTGTTCTTCAGGGGGATATTTTTTCTTTCAACTTCCTTTTTTATTTGATGTACCTGTGGAAGTCCTTGTTATTTTTTTGTGTCCATTGCCAAGTTCAGATCCAACCGTGCCTTGGCCTTCCTGACCTCATGCCTACGCAATCTGGCAGCATCCCTGTACTCTTCCCAAGATACCCATCCCTGTTTTCACTGCCAGTGTAGCTTGTTCTTACTTTTTAGCATGACTCAGCCATGCTGGTCTCTTCCCTTGCTTGATTTCTTACACTTAGGGATCAAGAGCTCTTGTATTCTGTGAAAAGTGTTTTTAAAGATCTGCCAGCTTTGTTCTGCTCCCTTGTCCCTGAGGACCATTTCCCAGGGTGTCCAGTTAATTAACTCCTTGAAGAGCTGGAATTTTGCCTTTCTGAAATTCAGGGTCCTGACTATACTCGTTGACTGATTTGTCATACCAAATATATCTGCATTTGGTACATCAACCCCCATGCCAAATATATCTATACATACATATTTTATGGTTTCTCATGAACTGGGAATTCACAGAGGCACTAACCTTTGCACTTGAATGCTAAGACTGGAAATATCACCTGCTCTGTCTCAGAAAAGAAGTCATATTGTTTTCCACTGGATTTCACTAATATTTGGTCACATTTTTTTTTTTTTACATCTTAGCTTCTCATCTAATGTGATTTTCATCCTTGCTTGTTCTTAATTCCTTAACTCAGCTCAGTTCATCTTCAATAAGCATGACTCCTTCAGACTGCTTTCTCTTCACATTAATATTATCAACTTTGACACTTGAATGTTAGACCTCTACCAACAATATTCACCCCAAATTTGAAGGTGAAATTGCCACTATAAAAGCAATATACTGGGATTACTGTGAATTATCACTGATAATGCTCATTCACTGAAGTATCTTTCAAAAGTGGTTTTCCTTCTTTTCTACCAGTACATGAGATCCCAGTCCAGAAGTACCACTTTAGCAATCCCTGAGCTATCCATACCTCCAAGAGAGGGTTTGTTCCTCGAGCACCACAAGCACCACCTCTGTGCCCCTACACAACAGGGATTTTATAAATGGTGTCTGAGACAAAGCACACTAAAATCAAGGGGGATGTCCAGAGTGACTTCAGACGTCTTCTGAACAAGCCTTCATGGAACGTGTTGTTATATAACTATTTTTCCTTCTTAAATCTCCTTATTGCCTCATCATCTTTAAGGCAATGTAGTGAGTTTTACTAGCCCTCACTTGCCAGTAGTGACTGAGCACAGAACTAAATCAGTCTGTGTCAGACTGGTAATCGAGCACTTCCCTAATTTATGAGACAGCTTTTCCATTAACAACAAAATCACGAGAATTAAATAAAAACAGACCTTCAAAAGTGCTGCTGCATTGGTGAATAAAATAAAAACATTGATAAATGTATGCTCCTTTTCCCAGGCTGACTTTGAAAAATTCTGTGTCGTAGACCCAGGTCATATTCTGACAACAATTAGGAAAAATAAAATAAATAGTTGGCAATTCTTTGTTATGGCAGGCTATGCAAAGTTGAGGGTTTTTTGCCAACAAATACAGTAGTCTGTGACTATGAATTATGTTATTATGGTATGTCTGCTAGTCTATGTATCTACTATTATGTCCCTTTCACAGCATGCTAAGTCCTTTGTTTTAAATCTGATTCAGCTGAGAATTGATGAAATTTTACACAGAGGGATGGAAATACTTCCTTAAGTTTTTCTGTTTATTTTCCGTAAACCGCTTACTCAAAACTCAGCCTGAACATTTTACCTTTTTTTTCCTAATGCAGCTTTGAAGATCTCATCAATTAAGACACTTAAACTACACTAGATAAATCACTAAAAAATGCAAGAGCCATGACAGAGAGATGGATTGATTACCTAATAGGTATTTTCTACATCTCAGAGCTTCATTCTTGAAACTTACATTCACGTGAACAGTTCGTTCATACCCATTGTACGGTTTTTGTCAAGCTTGAATCAAGTCTTACATTTTATGATTTTGCAAAGTTAAAAAAGAACATCCAGTTGTTTCCATTGATTTTTCTGCACTTCTTTTTCACTTTCTGGATGTGTTTGGATTTGGAAAAGAAAGGTATTCTCATTACAGAACTTGTTGACACAACATTTTCAACATCTCTTTGAAGTGAAAATGGTGTTTAGAAGATGCTTACTTTAGAGAAGTCCAGATACTGAATCTTTGAGGTTTATAATGCTTAATAATGCTGTATACTTCTTAATATTTTCCATTTATGCAAACACACACACATATTCTATGTAGAGTACTGGCAATTTATAAACTTCTGTGGACTATGTAAGGGATTTTGAAACCAGCACTAAGGCTAACACAGTCTCTCAGTCAAGTTGAACCTCGTTTTTTCTGGAGCATCACAGGAATCAAGAAAAGAACACATTATACATTTTGTCCTCTTTAGACGTTGTAGATACAGGTTCTTCAGCTTCAGCTGCACACGCCTGTATCATAGCAAGGCTTTACTTTTTGTATCCCCAGCCTGTTACCTAGTTAGAAATCTCTAGTGACCACAGTAGTGGTCTTTGGCTGTAGGCCCCAGACCAAGATTACTTTAACATCCTTCAGCCAGCAATTGTAGCTCTTGTGTCCCTTCAGACAGAAGGACTCCTGAACTTCTATGAGCTCCTCTGATGACCACAGCTCCAGATACCAAGTCAGGGAGTTGGACCATTTTGTGGCAACTGGAACAGACTTTTGTCCCTAACTTAGTAACCCAATGGCCCATTCAGAACACGACAGCGAGCTCTTCAGTGGTTTACTCCCTTGACCAAAGATTAAATCTGGAATTTAACTAGTTCTGTAGATGGTAATAAAGAGGTTCAATAAGGCAACAGTTAGGTAAAGATTATAAAACATACAGTGCTCCACTGGTTCATTCTGGAGAATTTCTGATCTACAAGCCCATCTTGCTGACCATTTGACTGGGTTCAGTTTAGATATTAACTTTCTAAAGACCTCACCCACAGTGGGTTATTGGATGTTGTTTAATAATAACAGAATCACAGAATGGTTGAAAATGAAAGGAACCTCTCTGGAGGTCATCTGACTCAATGCCTGTGCTCAGTCTGGGTCACATAAAGCAGTTTTCTCAGGGACATGTCCATCTGAGTCTGAATTAGCTTACAGATAGAGGCTCCACAATCTCTCCGGGAAACCTGTTCCAGTGCTCGACCATCCCCACAGTAAAAAAAGTGCTTAGTGTTCAGCCAGAACTTCACCCTTTTTAAATTTATTCCCATTGTCACTTGTCACTGCACTCTGCTGAGAAGAATCTTGTCCCCTCTTCTTCATTCCCTCCCATGAGGTGTTTATACATATCCATAATATCTCCCTGAGCCTTCTTTCTTTCAGGCTGTATAGTCCATCTCTGCCACCATCTCCTCACATGAAAGATGCTTCTGTCTACTGGTCATCTTTGTCACCCCCCCACGCTGGATGTGCTCCAGTAAGTCGACATCTTCCTTGTGCTGAGAAGCTCAGAATTTATAGAAGAGATCAGTGATCTCATTCAAGCAACTGTGGGCTGGTCACCATTTTACATAAAAAATACCCCTGTAAACTGCAGAAGCACAAATGGGTCCTGTTATTAGTTGTTTTCTATGGCACCAGTGAGATGAATTGGAAGAGAGGCTGAAATATCCTCTTATCCCTACTTTCAG
>JANHFX010004963.1:38359-52603 GCA_027560015.1 Chloroceryle amazona | reverse complement strand
AGAAAGAAAGAAAGAAAGAAAGAAAGAAAGAAAGAAAGAAAGAAAGAAAGAAAGAAAGAAAGAAAGAAAGAAAGATCCAACACACAAAACAACCAACCAAATGAGCAAACAAAAAAACCCACCCCAAAACAACAACACAAACCCCTAAAATCGAGCCAGTATCCAGTGAATCTTTAATTTCTCTCTCAGACTGTCCACAAATGCCACTGGTTTTTTGAGGTCTGAATCCCTGATTCAAAGGACAGTTGTAAAAAGGAGTCAAAAAGACTCGTTTGTTTTGAACAGCTTTGGGTCAGACCATTGCAGATGTAATCAATAAAAAGGAAATACTATATTTACATCCTGGTTTTCATGTTATTTGCATATTTGTTTCCAATTTATTCTAAGCTATCACAACAATGTGTAAGACAAAAGTAGTGACTAAGATAATGGACATCTCACTTGTAATTATAATAAATGGCTCAATGAGCCATATATACAGATTGATACAAAGATAAATCAACTTTTATTTCCAGATCTTCACAAAGCTGGATAAGTGAAGGTGGCTTAAAATCATTCCTGTTTTAGGTCAGTGTTATTTATCATTGTCCATAGTAGGAGCTACTGTACATTGCTTCAGAGTAATAGATTTCACTGGTCTGCATGCCAGTGCCCACTCACATACCCATGTCTGACTTGGGAGATTAAAATAATCCTTATTTCCTTCCCCCTTCCATGCACCTCTGGCTAAGACTAGAAACAACAAAGAAAAAGGCGACTCCTCTACAAGGATATTTGACTTGAAAAGGTACATTACAGTGCTTACCTCACAATGCTATTACAATTAATATTTACAATTAGCTAACTTGCAATACCAGTAGTAGTGACCACAGCTCTTTGCAGAGGTATGTGAGGAAGATACAGTATAACCCTATGAAATGTTAGTTCTTTCACCGAATGGCCTTAATGAAACTGTTTTGGTCTCATCTTTACTTTGCAGAAGTCTTGTTTCTATTGCTCTTTGGACTTTATTTGAAGAGGCTTTTAAGTGAAAGCCTTTGACCGGCTTCCACATCAGTTCACCTCCCAGGGCCTGCATAGCTTTGTTTGGGCCAATGTTTTTTGCTCTGTAGTTCTTACCATTACAGACTGACTGCCTAGAAAAAATGCATCTCAATTTTCCCTTTGAGGTCTTTCCTCAAATAATCAATGTGCTTCCTTCCTTTCTACTAGAAGAATCTTCCACGTTCTTTTGGGTCAAGCAATACTTTTCCCTCTTACAGCTCTTCTTCAAGCTCCCCTGACATCCTAAAGCCTGGGAATTCTCCAGTACATTATTAACACTCGGTAGGGAAAGGGGAAATACAAGTAAGTGCAAAATACCACGCTCAACAACGTGCCCTTCCCTAAAGGAGATTGATCACCTATTGCCATTCAGATCTTCAGCTCTCCCACACTCTGCCTGCATTACAACAACCAGCAGTGCTTCCAAGTCTATGCCCTGCCATCTCCCAGCTCTGGATCAGGATGAATCCAGTGCACCACCTTACCTCCACTCCCCTCTTTCCCTTTCAGATCTGGTTTCCACACCCAGAATGACTGGCCAGGGCTGGAGAGTCACTGTGGCAAGACTCAGAGAGCAATCTTGACACAACCTTGGTAGGTCTGGATCATTTATTCCGACAGTGACATTCACAACACTGGAGCCTGTCTTCCTAATCCTTGCTCAGAGCTGAGTGCACCTAACAAATAATAATGGCTACCCCTCCAAGTTAAGATTTAGTGAGCTGCCGACAAACTGCGGTGAGGAACAGTAACCCCAGTCAAGCCCTATCTTGCATGGTCTCGTGTGGATTTTGAAGAAACTAGCTATCACAGGAGCTGGGCAGCAGATGTCCTGTCCTCTCCCAAGAGATGGAATAACATTCTGTGCTTCCTACAGAAGTGGAGAGATGTGTAGCACCGAATCATAACTGCTCTTAGAATGACCGATAGATGTATTTCCAATAGTCATTTGAATTTAAAAAGATATCCAAAGTCTGTAGCTCTACATGGTGTACTTGGGATATCAAATTATCTATGATGCAATGCTGAAGAACTATTACTCAAATGTGAGAATGCAAGTCCACAGGTCTATGAATGCTCAGCTGGAGGGAAACTTTTTGTCTTCGAGCAGAAGCAAATTAATTAGTTGCCAAATGGCCCTTTCTGTCTATTGTTTGTCCTCCCAAATTAAATAATTGAAACATTAATTATGATGCAGACAGTCCTCTCCCATGCTGAGCGATAAGTTGACAAAGACAAAAAAAAATAATAACCTAGACATGCAGATTCAGTTGTTTGCTACTGGAGCAGTAGCACCTTGCCAACAAAAAGGCATCTTATTTACATTTGAAATGCTTAGTTCTCGTGTGCCTTTTTGAAGCCTAATGCCGTCCTCTGAGAACAGTCTCCGAGGGAGGGAGAGAACTGGAACCACGAGAGTAACACTATGAATCATACCCTTGGCCCAGCTATTCCAACACACCGTCTGTGCAAGTAGCTAATATCAGATTCACAGAAAAACAAAGTACAAACACAAGCCCTTACAGAGCCTCCGTCAGTGTGCAGTGTGAGAAGGGATCCTTGACTGACCCTGGAAGACTGTCTGTTTATATCCCGACTTTAACAATAATAATAGAGACCCAAACATTCTTGTATCTTTTTGGTTTAGCCCGCATAATCAGAAACATCATTAATGTTCATCCCCTTATCCTTCTTAAAAATCCTGGTAAACTGTTTATCCGGATAACCACTCACTGCAGCAGTAAATTTCCCAGGCTGATTATTTACTGCAAAAAACAAGAGCAGCTCTGAGTTTCACTGAACACCACCTCCCTTCCTACTATAGTGTTGAGTAAACGGAGCACATGGCTGGGTTTCCCTCTCTCCTTCATCATTTTATATACAGCCCTAAGCCATACCACCTTGTGCTGTGATCCCTTCAGATCTCACAGGCTAAAGCAGGGTCAGTACTCCGAGGGGAGATCTCCAAGGAAAACACCAGTGCTACAGAAAAGAGTTTTGGTAATTCATTGATGGTGCTTTCTGACTAAATTAGCAATGAGTCAGTGCTGTAGCTTTGGTGTTTAACAGCACCATCCTGTTAGGAAATGTTTTCTTTTGGCTGAAACAAAGAACAGATTTCATAACTGCTTGTACTTAATAAAGTTATTAAGTACGTGGCACATTTTTTTCAAAGGAGGAAGAGTGTTAAGACAAATGTCTTGGCTAAATTTCAACTCGTAATTGTGTTTTGCCTACCTATAGGCTGTTCCCTGTGCAGTTTCATTTGAACTCACCTTTTTACTTTCTTTTTTTTTTTTTTTTTTTTTCCACACGCCTTGAAAATACTTGCAGTGCAATGCCACTGCCCAGAGTTAAACACGAGCTTCCTTCCAGTCTACCAGTATGTACATGAAGATGGCCCTATATGCACTTAGGCTAACACAGAATGAAGGAGAACTGAATTTAATTAACATTGTTAAAACATTTTGAAAGCCTCTGAATAAAGGCTTTACAGAAGTGTAAAGTATTACCATGGTTTCTACAGTCTATTTATTTAGACTTAATAAGATTCCCTTCCCACACACATGCACATACAAAAGCTACTTTTTTTTTTTTTTGCTTTGCTTTGCTTTGCCAAGTACGACCACGTTAATAAATAGTACTGATATCCAAGCCATCAAAATTTCTTTTTGTCTGAGAACAAACTTTCCCACCATGGGCACCTTTTATCCTGTAAGAATCTGAAAGACAAGTGCACTTTGCTATGTAATGGAATGATCAAAAATTACAAACTTCAATCAAGAGAGCGAGAAAGCAGATTCTGCATTTGCCAACCACTCTCTGAAAACTCAAGCTTCCAGCAACTTCAAGATTAAGCTCAAGCTTAGAGCAGTGCTAGCTGATCTGAATTACATGTGCGAAGGGAGGTTTTCAGAGAGAATCAGGGTCTGCCTCATTTAGTTCTTCGTAGGTTGAAACAGAATGAAACTACGACTAGAAACAAGTTGTGAGAGTTGGAATAGATCCGGGACAGCAGCTGCAAAATACTTGCTGTCAGAAGCACTGGCTAATGGTCAGACAGCTATATTCTTGGCAGTTCAAATCTCTCAAAACTTCTGAGGTTTACTTCTCTTTTCTCATCAAATCTGAAGTTGGCAAACTGTAGGCCACTAAGTTCTTTGTTTAGAATTAAAGTATCCAAAGGAGAGCTGGAAAACACTGGATATATTTGTCTTAAATTCCTGAATCAGTTCTTTCCATGCCCCACCTCTTGGCTCTTTGTTTTCCATGAATTTCTACAAAATAAACCTGCTGACCTAAGCAAGGAATTTGTTTCAGAAACAGCCATGTTTAAATGCATACCGCAGAATATCCAAGAGAAGCACATTCTGAATATGTAAACTGAGCATTCAGGAAACAGAAAATGGTACATTTGCAATCAGTCAGGGAACAGAAATATACCATGTGTCAACCCAAAACTAACCAGTAAAGCACAAGAGTTTAAATTAGTATTAAATATTGCAGATGACTATAGGGTGAGCAGCAGCAGGAGGACCGAGTATGATTTTTTGGAAAATATTTTAAAAGATATTGCAAGAAGCTGATGGGAAAGAGGGGCAACATCCATCCGTTAGCACTCGGCCGTATACAAATGACCAAGGCATGCTTACTTATCACTGCCTGGGCTACCTGCATAACCAAGTGTAGAATCCAGCAAGGCTTACGACTGAGGGACAGCTACACGATTCTGCCTTGGCCACTTCTACCAACTGTTGAATGCCACCAGCATGACCTCAGCTAACAACACAACTAGCATATCCAAATGCCAAACCTGCCAAGATACTGAGTCAAACGATTGATTTCACCATTCAAGTCTGATGAAACAGTTGTGCCGATGAAAAACATCTGCATCTTGGAGACAGCCCCCAAGCCAAGCACGGATGGTTCTCCCATAATGGCCTTGGGCATATGTTGATCAAGAATGGTGACAGACTAGAACTCAGCAATACTTCACATGGGAGCACATCAGTGCATCCACTAGGCTGATGATCAACCACCCAAACCGGCCCCCACTCCAGAATACTCCTGAAAAAAAAAGGAATGGAGTCACTCAAGAGGAACTTCATTTATTTCTCTCATGGCCTTCAGCTATTCATCAATAGCACTTTATCATCAAATGTATCCAGATCATCTGGCAGATCCACAGTAATAGGCATGCCTTTAATAGTGTCAGAGGGGTAAAGAAATGCCCTGATGCCTGTGCCATCAAGTGCAGCTTAGTAGCTCTGATCTTGCCTATGGTCTTGCCTTTAAAGAGAGCAATTCCCCACGAGAGTGTATTGAAGGGACTGTAGTTACACCAGTTCATACCTGAATGATCATATTCAGTCAGCCCTCATTAGAATCTACCTGCTGCCAAGAAAGTGAGAGTCGTTTAGAGTTCTGAAGTCACACTCTCCAGATTTTTTTCATTGTAATTCACTTCAAATATTCTAAAGCGTGTTTTTATATATTTGTTTCAACAATTAATGCAATTAGTTGTCCTCCTTAATATTTAATGAGCTTTT
The DNA here is from genome assembly GCA_027560015.1 of Chloroceryle amazona. Classification (NCBI taxonomy): domain Eukaryota; kingdom Metazoa; phylum Chordata; class Aves; order Coraciiformes; family Cerylidae; genus Chloroceryle; species Chloroceryle amazona. Next base: position 47,009 of record JANHFX010004963.1, on the reverse strand, counting down.
CCACTAAAGGTTGAACAGTTTAAGGAACTGGTAGGAGGAACTTATATTTATTTCATTAGTAGGTCTTAGGATCCTGAAAATGACAGACAGGTAGAATCTGTTCCTTCCTATTGCTAGTACAGAGTTATTCACTATAGTGATTTGACCAGATTAAAAATCAGCATTTAAATAGAAGTCACCAATTCAAAAGAGTAGCTCAAATCTGGAGTGATTATGCTTTTGCCTGCCAGCTGTCTAGCGATCCATCAAAAGTGGTTTGGCATTCTCATTCTGTTTTTTGATTGGGGCATAAGTCATCAAAGTCACTACTGCTCTTATCAGGATTGTTGCTATCAGCAGAAAAGCCACAAAGTGATAGCTCAGGTACCAGTACTCCTCCTCTTTATCCTAGGATGATGTTTTCATTCAAGTCAGTATACTGGGAGATTCTGTACTGGTGCTCTGTAGTTAGCAGGTATCAGTTGTCTGCCCTTTCAGTGCAAACTTGAGAACTAAAATTAATTCCAGTAATTTTTACAACTCAATGCACAAATTGAAACTGAACTGTTTAAAGATACTGTTGAACTGCAGAAGACTTCTGAACACTAGAATTAAAAGAAGCTGAGGATTTATACTACATTTGCTACAATCATTTTAATATGAATTTGACGTTTTGATCACCAAGTAAAAGTGAATCCTTTAAAATGCATTAGCAAGCTTTTATATGTGTCTACCATTGTTTACTCTGATATTTATTCTCATTTATAGAAGCACGGCCCACACAAGTTCCCAAAGGGTTAATGCATCTAGATGAGCTGAAATTCATGAGCATAATCCTAAACAAGTGAGTTGAAGTTCTATCAGGTCTATTTCATAGCATCAGGGATTACTGCTAGCAGTCTAATCCTACTGAGCCTAAGGGAGGTACGTTGTATTGTATTTGAAATCCTGGCCAGGAAAGAACGGGAGGTTAAATGGGTGCCTTGCTCTGTAATCAAATATCACAGGCACTACTTATCTATTCAATGAACAACTAACGTAGAAAATCAATTAGGAAACAAATAGCTTCTTCTTTTGATTTTTTTTTTTTTCCACCTAACAAAAAGAGAAAGCGAGGAGTAAATAGCTCTGTAATATATGTTTAACAAAACTGTATTATACTATCCACTATAAAATAATTCTACGCGTAGACAAACGTCGTGGCAAACGTTAACTAGAAGGCACAAAACACCCCATAGCAACTGCTGGTGTTTTAATGCTGTTTCTTTAAGTGCCAGGGCTATTTCCAGGGCTAGTGGGTATTCGGGCTCCAGCAACTGAGCATCTTTTCGATGCATAAAGCAACTCAGAGATACCACGCCTACAAAAATATTAACTGACTGCAGATAATTGGACTGTGCTCAAATGAAATCACAAATACATATCCGGTTGGTTGTAACTGAACATCTTAAATTATGTATCTGTTCTGAAGAGCATTTCTTCAGCCGTGCATCATCTTTTGTTCACTTGGTTAAAATCCCAGGAGTACTGAAAAAGGCTGAAGCTCCTGCTGGTCTTTGTTCCCAGCAGGGAGAAGTCCCTTTTGGTGGTCTTGAGGTTAATACCCTACCCCCCCTTCTCCCTCCATACCTGTCATTCTGAATAGACTTCACAGTCTGTGCACACAGACAAACAGCCTGACCTGGCCAGCTAGCTTGACCCCTGGGCAGGAAGAAGATCACATCTGGTTATTAATATTGGGACATTAAAAAAATGTAATCTTTGAGGCACTTGGAGAATCAGGCTGGCAATTATACAGCATGCACTGGGTGTCAGTCAGGGAGAATGTCAGCCTGATATTATAGACAAGAATGCTCATTTTGCTCTGATGAGGGGTTTCAAATACACTCTTCCTCTGTATGTCTCAAAGCTTGTAAAGAGAAGTTAGCCCAAAGTACTTAAGTCTTCAGCTTATCTATTCTTACACTTCCCAACTTCTAGTCTGTTTTACACAGTTGTGTAATGTAAAACACTTGTAGCTGAAAACTGAAGTATGTAACTAGGAAAAAGATCCCAGTGATTTTACAGTAAAGGAAAGTATTTGAAACGTCACAGTTGTGCTAAAGGTTCCCCCATTACATTCTCTGAATAATTTATGACTCTCCAGATTTTTACATTCATTCACTCTAGACATTTGAATATAAGGTGGTTTACACAAACTTGGTCCTATAATTAGCTAAAATATCCAGAAACATGTTTCTACATGCTCATGATATGCATTATATACATATGTATGCACACAAAGCTTCATATAGCACAGATTTAATGCTATCATGTGTGAAATCTTAGTGCCACCAAAGTCAATGAAAAATTTACCTTTTGCTTGAGCTGGGCTATATCTTAACCCTTTCTAAACAACAACACAGAGTGTCCTTTGGCTCTGTATCGAGAATATTAAACCCCTGGGCTGACACCTTTATAGAGCCAGATAATTATTTCTCTTTGTTCCATTCGTTACACCTAAGATAGAATGAAGACCGTGATCTGGAGCTCTTGTATACTGCATTTTGCTGGCATTCCAGCCTTACTGATGACACATGGCAGATTTTGGATTGCCAGCGTGAACTCAGCACATGTCCAGCATCCTTCACAAAGAATGCCTGGGCCACCAAAAGCACGTTTGTGTCACAGACAGGGAAGCACAGTCTTTCGAGAAGTCTCTAGTCAGTTCTAAAAGATGGTGTCAGTTTAATCTCTCTGCTTGAAAAAAGACCTGAAATTGTTTCCAAGGATAGTTTTATTAAGGCTTCCAGCCCCGACAGCTTAAATCAGCTGTCATTAGTTTAGTTTTGTGCAAACCACCATCAAGTCTTTCTCTTTGCTTCCCTTCAAATGGAAAAATTTCCTTTCAAATTATACTGGGCCAAGACCTAGGATGGGCCTTCTACCAATGACGTGTTAATCTTGTGATCTGTGCCTCTGAAAAAGGAGTTTTATAGCATTAGAGGGGGGAAGTTTCCAGCTTCCCAACAGAACACTAGCACTTGTTTTTAGCTCTGATAGGCCTCGAGATATCAGCCCCTCAAACTGAAACACTATTATGTATGGAAAAGCTATTACAGGAAAAATGCAATGCATTTCTAAAATATATTAGCCACAAAGTCACAACAGTGCTTTTTCCCCTTAGTGTTAGCAGAGCTTGGCTTGGTACGTGCAGCCATAGGAAAAAAAGAGTATTGATACAGTTAAAGAGCACTCTACAAATTTCTAACGTATTTTTCCTTATGCAAAATATGCTGGAGGTTCAAAACACACGATAGTTTCCTGTGGGATGGTCAGCAAAACTTATTCTGTCTTTATTACTTAAAATAACACAGCCAACTCAAGCTGAAGACAATAAAGCCTTTATCCCACTCATTCCAAATAATTAGAAATGAATATTTGATAATGTACACAAACACTCACGTGTGTATACACAAGAGAATGTGGGAAAGATTATTGGCAGAAAAAAAAGAAAAAATAGAAAGGAGGTTGGGGCTTGGCAAGAGTGAAATTGGGCTAAGTGCTGCAGAAGTGACACTGCTCCAGATGTAGATGGCACTCTCAAAATAGACACGTAGAGATGTTAGTAAATCAGGAAGAAGAATAATGTGGGAAGGTGGTAAACATGGGCTGTATGTGCACACGGCTGAGGTTGCAGAGTGCAAACCACAAGGTAAGGATGACACTAAGCACAGTCCTGAGGGAGATGATGTTTTGGAGTGAAATTCCAAGCTTCAGGCAAGAGAGGAAATGTTTCTGACAGGTTGGGGCCTTTCAGGGTGGAGGCTTTCTGGTTTTAAATAGTAGCTGCTTGAAAAATGCTCACAAATGTGGAAGAATTTAGAAGGAGAAACAGGCTATGGATGAGGTGATCCAGCATGTCTGCTCACAAAGTATGTCATGGTTATCAATACCCAGTACCCTGCTTTGAGCTGCTAAAGATATTTAGGAGGTGGGTTTTGTTCCAACAACACACATGCTGTATCAAACAGGGGAGCTGTTCTGGTGAGAGGGGATACACTTCCAAATTCAAATCCTCTCATCTTTCTCAGAATAGTCTCTTTGCAGAGCAGCCTCTCTGACTCTTCCTTTGTAAGTAGCCTTTTCTCCAGAGCACCAGAAACAAATGGAAAATAGAAACAAACCTCAGGAAAAAAAAAAACATAAACAGTAATCATTAATTTCAGCAAGAAATTACCCGAATAACAGAACTTTTTGAACTGGATAATTTCTCACAGTAGTGACAAACCACAGTAGTCAAACCACAGAAGAGCAATGTCCCAGTCAATTGACAGAGTTAAGAAACACTATTTCAGAAAAGTCCTGGCCAACTCCATTCTTGGAGTAACACTACCAGGATCAGCAATACTACAACAAAGACAGATCTGGCCCACATTCTTCCCATCTCTTTCCTTTCATCACCATCTTTGTAGGAAACAATATTCTTAAAGCTTCAAATTCTACAGAGGATAAGCAGGCACACAACCAGGAACCCCCCCTGTATTTTTGCTCTATCTTTGCAAATGTTTAAGTTTTTGTTTAACAATATGAACTATTTCCTACTAAAGAAAGCACTTCATGGACTCTGCTCATCCCATTGGCAGCAGAATATCTTACCTCTGTGGCAAACAGAGGAAATAATCCTCACCAAGAACTAGGTGAAAAACTGGGGGACAGGGCGTGTGAATGAGAGCCTTGTATTTTTTTTAGCACCTAAAAAGAACAACCAGTGCTTGGAAACACCCGAGGTAGTTCGGCAAACCCAGAAGGCACCGACACAGCTCAGCCAGTCTCTTTGCGAGGTAGGCACATCAGAACTGAAACCCACCTGAGCAAGGGATCAAACCACGGGGCTGCAGTCAGACCCTAGAGTCTGTGACAGCAGCCGCTGCCTTTCTGCCTGAGAAAAAAAGGTTACTTCAGTCACCAGCATCCCCCTGAGCCAGCTCTACCCAGGAGCATACCACAGCTCGCTGTGCAGTGGGGATTTTCCTCTCTCCACAAACACATGCACGCTCTTGTTACTGCCCATCCTGGTCCTTCTCCTGCCACCTTCCCTGTGTGGTGTGCAGTGGGAGGGACAGTGCACACAAGGACTACCTGCCATGAGCAGAGGAACCCTTCCCTCTCCCATGGCAGGGAGCTTGCATCAAATCTCCAATTGCTTTTGCTCCATTAATGGCAGAAAGGGAGCTGAGCCAGGGTTAGAGATGGTTGTCCTGTGACCGTGTGTTTGTCATGTTTCCTTATTTCAAGTTTTCTCCGATACCATCTGTAAGAGTTTCAAACAGAAGTAAACTATTCTGAGATGCAAACTGATGGAGGAGATAGTGAGAACCAGCTAGAAGGATTTCATTGTGTGGGGGCACAGGAAATAAAGAAAAAATACCAAAAAAACCCCAAACAAACAACCAACAAACCAAACCAAACCAAAAACTAAAAAGAAAAAAAGGGAGGGGAAAGAATCTACAGTATTTCAAACCTGATTTTGTGACGATACTCAGTGAGCTACAGCAAGATAAATGCACATCAACATGCCTCTCTTGCTTTAACCAATTAGCAGCGTTACCGCATTCAGTAGTGACATTTCAGCAGTAATTGATCCTTTGATGCAATTTTTGTGTATTTCAAACTCACCAATACATCCAGCCCAGGGGGCTGTGCAAGGATGGAGGCCAGCAGAGGAACCGGTCACTGCCTGAACGTGACCTTGGACCCCAGGTTGCTAAACACCCACAATCACCAGGAGCCACTAGCGCTCAGCATTTCTGAAAATCAGAGCCCCTAATCCCTACACTTGGAGCACATCCTTCACCACTGGCAGGTAGCACAGCTAATTTAAATGCAGGTGGTGCCTGCCCTAAACTCCTCTTTGTATATATTCACCCAGGGAATCAGGCACTTCCTGGCTTGCTCTGAAATTACTGTTTCATTTCCAATTTTTTGCTGACTTGGGGAGGGCATTTGGCATCGTATTTTCACATACTTTTCACACTACGTACAGGGCAACTTAGTTGTGTTTTTTCTTTTCTTTTCTCTTCTAAACCCTAATGCAAAAGGTTTTAATGTCAAGCAGCTTGAAGGCCAGAACAATCTGAAAGTCAACACAGCTCCCACAGTATGAGTTCAAGCACAACAAACATCACTTCTGTATTTCAGGGTGTACCTTAATAACAATCAATAATACATTAAAGTTAGCACTGAAGAGGATAAAAAGAGCGCACCACAAAGAGCCCATTTGAGTTATGTCTCAGCCTGGTAGCCCACATGCAGAAATATTTTCTGGTTTGCACCAGCAAATGAAGAACTGGGGTAAATATTTGCAGATAGATGGCTAATTAGCTATTTCTGTTCTTTAGGCTCGATGAATAGTTAACTGCCTATGGGTATTTGCACCTCGAGTCACTATGTATAGCAAGAAATGTGGGAAAGCAACAAGAGGCAGCTAACTGAAGAGACATGCAATGTGACATTGGGGTAAACCGGATGCTTCTTTTCCTCACTCTGCTAATATTAGGGGAAAATAAATTATTCTATGGAGTAATTCAGAGCTGGAGTATTTTCCTCTCAGATGCCTAAGCAGGAAGTGGCCCCATCACTTACTGTAAGCACCTAACACAGAAAAAAAGCCATGAATTAGAATCTGACAAGAGACAGAAAACAAGTTACAGGAACTAACAGGCCATTTAACAGAACAGAAGTTACCTCTGAGTCTTCTAGCATCAAACTAGGACTAATTTTGTAGAGGGCATAAATGAATTCATGCCAGTCAAGATCAGCCAAGAACACCCAGGAAAGGCAGAGAGGTTTAAAGCTAACTGAGCACGCAGGTGAAATTCAGTATTGACAAATGAATCCAAGAAAACTTATATTAGAAGGAATAATTTGAACCAATCAAACATGTTACTGGCATCTAAGTTAAACAGAACCACTCCTGGACACTTGGGCATCAGTATGAAGGGAGACATGAAAAGAGACATGCAATGAAAGGCAACATATTTCCAGCACAGAATGGAACAGGATTTGCTTAAAGGTGATTATATTTTTGGATGCCCCAGACATGGGACAGTAAGATCATAGAGCTTCACTAACAGCAGTGTGTTCAGTTCTGAAATACCTGTATATCTCAAATAAAAAATGAAATACAAACTCGTAGGGGTAGGAGTTCAGAGATAAGTGATGGGATTAGCAGAAATGTGGAAAAACTTCCACTAAAAGCAACGCTGGAATTCTTTGGGGTGTGAATAGTGTAAGTAAAAGAGAAACATGATAGAAATCATAAAGATTATTATGAAGATACGAAAATTATAGAAAGATCATAATGCAAGTAAGAACACATGATCTTTTCTTGTTCTGTTACCAGATGAATAAACAAAGAAAACTTAGTAACTTAAATGAACAACAGAAACTTTTAACAAGCTGAAAAATAATATTTATATGTGGGTTAAATTAACCTGTGGAACTCCTTCCCCCTGCATGTAATTGAGCCAAGAGTTCAGCTGATAAACTGATTTGATGTTTATGTACTTATAAGACCACCCAAAGACCACTACTTGAATTCTCATTATGCTTATTCGTTGTTCTTCAAGTACAGAGGACATATGAGAAGAAAAACATTTCCTGTATGGTTAATAGTATTCCATATTTGCCCATGAAAGATTTTTTTGGCTCTGCTCTGAGAAGCAATTGCTGTTAGCCAGTCTGGAGCAAAGAGATTAGATAAGATGGACTAATGGTATAATTTGCTGTGATAGGACAATGATTGCATACTTGGCCTATTAATGTGTTGTTGCTTCTAAAAGAGCATTCTCTTCTGTTATGGACAGCTACTGCAAGAGATGTACGTGACCAACTTTATTTGCAATGGAGTATTTTTCATTAGGACAGGTTGGAAAGATATCTCATCATTAAGTGACTCAGAAACAGCTCCAAAGAAGAAAGAAATATTCTTGACACCCAGACTAAATCCTGAGCATTCCAGCCCTCAAAGTGTCTATAAGTGAGTAACTGGGAGAAGGGAATTAGAACAGAAATGGAAATCCAACTACAGCAGACACTAAGACATATAGACCTTTGTACAGCATTACAGAGAGTGCCAGTAGCAGCCTCAGGTACGGGTGGACACACGTAGTTTTAAATTCTCTCTATGCTCTTGGGAAATGTTCACTTTTATAAGCACTTTTATAAGCACAAACACCTGCCTAAGCAGGTTTCCCTCCACTGCACCCCCTGTGCAAGAAACTCAGTCTCCAACAACTGCGACTTCCTTCCTAACACTGGTGTTGGGTAATACCTGTCTCTCAGAGTTTGCATGAGCATCAACTGCTTCAGACTCCATCTCCAACTCATTCCTCCCAGAAACAGATGCTCTGTGAAGCACATCTACAGATAAACATAGGCAGGTGGAAAGACAGACAATTTCTTCACATACATGAAGAAATAAGTGGTATGCTTAATTATATTTCTATGAAGTCCATTTAGACTGCCAAACGTATTGGAGGCCAACCCCTCACTCACCTCTGCTCGGTTAGAAACACATTTTCTTTTTCCCCAAGGGCATGCTCTGTTTCCTAGTCAAGACAGTATTGAGCTTACCTTCTAAATATATTAGGACAAACAACAACTAGAAGTAAAGGAGAGACATTTGTTC